>JASANE010016001.1:0-11147 GCA_030248225.1 Trileptium ribeirensis | reverse complement strand
CTGTGCCAGAATAATGAATTGTTATACAAAAATGTGAAGTTTGGTCAAAAATACGGTTGAAAGTAATTGTTTTCTAGTGCGAGAGAGGCTGGTTTTAGGACATGATTTTCAACCGGAATCATTCAAAAATATTTTGTTTGGGGTTGAACCAAAAGTGAGGCGGGGGGGGGGCGTCGCGGCGCCCGCAACCCCGCCCCCCCCCCGGCTACGCCCTTGATCGTGCTCATGACCTCTGCAGCGTGTTTGCTGCGATACTTATCCACAATACAGCTACAATAATACCAACAACTGCTGTAATGCATATACCTATATTGTCGCGTATTTTACACAGTTTTCATGGTATAGTATGGTATCAGTGGATATCCTCCAATTCAATTACTATGACCAGAGCAGCAAGGGGACATATATCTTAGTGAACTCCTAAACTCCGATAATTGTTGCAAGCTTGATCTGTGAGGTGTTAGTTTTATTTATAATTTTCATATAGTTTACCATGGCTGGTTGCGAAAAATCACAAAATTGCATGAAGATGGTTTTCAACTCAGTTGGAATTTTGAATCAAGGCAGTTCGAATTTTGAAATTAAACGGCGTATGGTTAATGCGGGTTTGTTCCTTTTTATATACATTTCTGTAGGTTATTTGTATTGTTAATGCTGCAGACTGCGACCTACAGATGTGTATAAGCTTGCAAGCACGCCTTTTGAACAGCTGTATTGTAGGTGAATTTTTGGTCAACATATATATTTATAAGTATGTTTGAAAATTGCTGGTTTTAGTTTATTTACGATTTTATTAGTTACCTATATAAATTACAACATGTACTCGATACCATTTATATCTGATTTACTAAATGTTGTCAAGCCAACGGCACACGTATTCAGCGACATAGCAGATCTTGCCAATTTTTGTTATACGTCAGTATTTTTAATCTTCTGCGCTTTACTGGTGAGTAAGTAATATCAGTTGTACGCAACGTTCTATTCTAAATTTTCCTTATGTTCCTTGTGTTATCACTAGCTGGTTGGGCAAATAGTATTTTTGTTCATAACATAAGAGCAGAAAATGTTCAGAAGATCTAGACAGATCAGTTCCAAATTAAAAACAACTACTGAAATATTAATTGCTATTTTTAGCATACTCTGGTGAAGATTCTACGGTTTGAACGGAATAATATTATTGAGTTATAATTCTGGATGCCAGAGGCGGAGCTGATGCATTGAAGAATCTGACCTTTGGTTGTTTAAATCGTACCGATTGTTTTGTTCCGACAACCACTTCTCTTACCAACTGCATTGCTTGTTGAACGCCTCAGTGCTTGTTCGTGTAATCGGTGTCGAAAGGGAAGATGTCGTTGATCGAGACGAACACTACCTTTTCGGTTGAGAAAAATTGTACTGATACTGTGTTTTCGGGTTGTATGCGCAATCGTTCAGTATTGTTTTTGCTGGATTTACCACGGTAGCACGTCACTTCAGATATCCAGCAAATTTTGTAATGCCGATGGATCCAAATGAATACTGTTGTTAGTCGTTATCTTTTGCGCGGCAAGTTCCTGTGTCGCTGGGCTGTTTAGGTTTCTACTCCACTTGCGGCAAAGAAATAGTTTCTTCTGTAAACGCTGGTTTGCATCAATCGATGGAAATTTTCTTTGTTGTACCAGCAACATTGATCGGGTTTGTTTTATCGTCAGTAGCGATGACATTGTACGAACCTGCATAAAGCAGCTGCAACGAATGACGAATCTCATTATGAATTCATAGGAAATCAGGTGACAGAAGCGCTTTCGGAGCGAATGATGTCTTTTAATCTTCTCGGTTTGGTGGCTGAAAATTGCTTGTTTGTTTGAAGAAGTCTCGCATATATTGCGGATTTACGTCCTCCACTTTTGAATCTATTGGTAAGAAAAATTGACATAGCAGCTCGACTGAGGTGCCGTATAGCAATTATGCGGGGCTGTAACTATCTTTGTTCTCGGCTGACGGTTTGCCAAGCATAGCTAGTAAAAGTCCATTGTACCACGATCTGTCCTTGTATATATGCTCTGTGGGTGATGCATTGAAGATACGATGGGATCGTTCGACTGCGTCGTTGAATGCTGAATGAAAAGATTTCGATACCAAGTTGTTACATCAGTGGCTCCAAATGGACGATTCGAATTGTGATCTCCGATTTGAAATGAGCGTGCGGGGAATACCGAAGGGTGAAATCCAGCCGTGGATGAACGCTGTTGCGAGCCATATGAAGAGGAGTTGTCTATGGTGATTCGCCACGATACACAATACTTTGCAATTCCAACTATTTGAACGTCTCTTTTGCGATACGCAGTTTGTCACTAAACAAGCTTCTTGGTCGCTCGAAATACTGCTTCTCCGTTGTCAGGATATGTGTTGCAAAGTTTATGTAACAGTTTTCTTCGAATCCGTTGCCTTGACACCCGATTCGAGTTGCTTAAGTAATGTTTGTTCGAATATTGGACAACCATTTGCGACCGCTGTACGTTAACCACTCTGCATTGTTTCTGATGGAATTTCTGTTCGGGGTACGAAAAATTGTTCAGTTTTGTACTGTGTTTCAAATTGTTTATTGGACTCAACAATGTTTTAAATTGTTTATTGGAATCAAGCTAATTTTAAAAAGTTTAAAGTCAAAGCATTCTTCTTTGGAAAATCATATCCCAGCAACGGCATTAAAACATCCGCAGTATAAAATGTCTGTTGAAAAGTCGATCGCACGACACCCAATTAAAAGGATAAAGACCGGGTGCTGTTGATTTTGAGCAAGGAGATCTTGGCTGAAACAAAAGGAGGATATGTAGCCTTGTTTGTACCCTTTCCGTACTTGAGTGGAAGGGACCTGCAAGCAGGCGGAACCGCGATCGACCAAGAAACGTCCGAGTCCCGGCGCGGCGATAAAAGTAGAACTTACACCGTCTAACGCCGCTTTGAAGCCGGCGTTCTGGCATTTCCCGACTGACTGGGCGTTCAGCTGCACCCTTTCCTACATTTACACTCGTTTTAACCAAATGTGGCTTCGTAGTAACACATCCCTGTGGTTGAGCGATGTAGTCTACCACCTGACCGTGATCAAGTAATATACGTACCGTTTGTACCGGTTATTGATTCGGTTTGGTCGCCGTTGTTGACCAACCATGAGAATTGCCACCATGTTTTTCAATTCGGATACCTGCTGCTTGAGTGTCGGCATTCTCGACGTTGACGTACCATCAACCGAATCCATCTTGACTTGTTGGATACGCGAAACTTTTGGCATCTGCTCCACCGCCTTCTCCACAGTTTGTTTGTTTCTCGATTGAGATGTCGTCGAGCGATATCAGTACCATTCTAATGTTTCATTGAGTCACAATCGGACTAAAGCCGAACTGTTCACAGCCAATCATTGTAAATGTGTAAGAGCCGTCGGTGGTTTTCGATCACCGAGTTCTTGACTTTCAAGGAGTTTGTGTAGCTTGCCGTCCTCGCTTTCAGTTAGACGGGTGATGACGGTATATCTTATGACTTCGTAACTAACGGTTGCAAGGGTCCCGTTTTTGACATAAAGCGGAGTTTGATCAAACAGCTGCTCGATCACGTCTAACCATCCACGAACGTCGTTTTCGGAAAAATCGGTCAGCTCTGTCTTCTTGTTCCACTGGACCCGGTGTGGTTCCCGAGCTTCGTATTTGATCAGTCGCTAATTTAACAGTTTTTTGTTCTCTTATTCAAGCGCCTCGATAATTTGTCACTGTTGGTGTAATTGCGAAGTCGTTGTCATCATCGCTGAGAATTATCAATAACAAACCCTGGATTTAGTTCGGCATCACCACAGATAATGAGTAGCAGTTCAAGACACGTTGCTTGCCTGGATGATCGACGATTGATCCACCAGTGGAAACTGTACGTTGTTGTTATCGAGAGTTTAGTGACAAATTGCGATCAACTGAACATGGTTTGTTACACCGGTTGACTGGACTGCATTGCAACAGCAAGTATATATTGCTAAACAACTGAACCAACCACGGAGGACTTTTGAATTGTTGTAATCCATTGGGCGGTTGTAGCAAACTGTGGACACAATTTGGTTTCGTGTGCTGTTGCCAGGGATCGACCGGGGTACCGGTACCGGTACTAAAATTTTTACAATCTTACGGATAAGAACAGCGACAATGTTTAGTTGCAAATCAAGTGACTCATTTGTTATCATTTGTTGACATGTATACGTATTTATTTCTAATTCCTTCACTCGAATTTTGAACACGTTTGAAGATGAACATTTGGAACAGAGCGTTGTTGCAGTAAATGATGTTTTTGTTCGAATGTTTTGATTTTTATTTTTACTTAGGTGACATCATTGAGTTGTAGCGGTGGTGTATTATATAACACACTATCGATTTGAATGCTGACGGAGGGTGGTTTGAAGCTGATTGCGGTAGCAGGATGGTTCTCAAGAGCAGCTGGCATATTTGGGGGGTATGCAATAGTGTAGCGGAGGGTAATTTAGTTGCTGATTGCGATATAATGTCGGGAGCAGCTGGCATATTTGGGGGGCGTGCAATCGTGTAGCTGAGGATGGTTTAGTTCGAGGCTAGTTCCGCCAAGATGTTGTAGGGAGCAGTTGGCATATCTAGAGTCTGTGAAATCGTGTTGCGAGGGTTGGTTCAGAGGCTTATTCCGGTAGGATGTTGTCTGAACAGAAAATTAACTATCACTATTGATTTGATCATGATTTATCTCGTGCCATATACACATGATTACATACATGACATAATAATTTACTAGTAGGTAATTGCATTCTTCATGTTTCAGAATCTATATACGTACTTTTAAACTTTTAAAACTTTTTAAACGTAACTTTGGGACACATACGTATGTACTTGCAAACTGTTTTTTTGGAAACTGAAAACATTGTTACAGAAGAAAAGTTTCCATATGAATATGGGTTATATACAATTTTAATGGACAATTATTGCATTTATAGATGTTGTTGTTACGTTGCTTTTGAACATTTTGAACAGCCTGTTGCCCGTCAAGGTTCTGCCACTGCATTTGGTGATGTTCTACCATGTAATCTTTGCCCATATGTGAATCGGAAGAAACCTGGTTTGTGCCGTCGATCGGTTGTCCTCGTTCACCTGACGTTACTTGTTTCAAGACCAACTGTGGGGTAATTACCACCAGGATTGTAACACGAATGACTACGGACCGGTTATATGCCATGACCGCGGAATCATCGATTGAAATTTTTTTAGGCTACAGTCTTAGTTGTTCGCCCATTACAGTGGCTAATAGGGGACAACCGGTACCACAGTTATCTTGCAGTGCTAAAAATAAACCAAGCAATACCTCCCCAATAGGTATACTATGTAAACTCGATCTATATACTAGTAGTATACGTAATAAATTTCAAAAAGTGAGCGGATCAGTAGGCAAAGTATTTTATATCTTAATATATGTATACATCAGGGAATAGCCGGAACCGGAACTGTCCATTTATACCGGATCCGGCACCGGAACCTGTTCTTCGAAATTTATATATAGTAAAACAGATGAAGGAAGTAATTAAGGTATATTCGATTTACAATGCATTAAAAATAACTTTTACATTAAACTTAATGCATTGCGATGGCATTATTGCCGTTCCGAAACTTTAAAGAGACTGATGTGCTTTCGTTTGATCAATATGTCGTTTTATTCCCGGCTCTTTCCTTTCCTCCTTCTGCGTTTCTGCTTCGGGTTCATTACGTTTGCTATTGCGTTTCCGAAAAACAGGGGTGGTGTTCCGGTTCCGGTCCGGCGAAAGGGGGGTTGTTACTGCGGTTCGGTTGGGGGTGATGTTTGAAATTTCCGTTGCTCATGCTGTGATCCGGATCAAGTTTGTATTCTACCAAGCTAAGATGAGATTACTAAGCAATTGTCGTTTATTTATCGATCAATATGTCGTTTTATTGAACACCCTCAGGTTTCAAACAAATCAAAGCCACGTCGATGCTTGTAGCAGCTATTTACACATTAGAGGTATGTGGGGACGTTTCAGTTGAACCGGCCCTACCGGTAGGAAATGTATGGCTTTCCATTATACTACCGTATGCGTCTATATCTTCGCCCGCCTTAGTGCTTGCAAACGTGGTAAATCAGGCTAAATTGAAGTAAGATTAACGTTATCTGCAACGCGGCTAGAAACTGCTTTCTTGGCAAGGGATTGTATTTGTTGAAACTGCGCAAGCAGCTAAAGGAACTGTTCATTTATAGCATTCTGATTAGAAAGTTATCATCATTATGATTTAACCTGACGGGCATGTTTGTCCAACGCTAGCCTAAATAGTGTCTCTGACCACTGATCAGAAAATTATCTTCTATCTATTATTTTATCTTTGAATTTTCCTACAGAACATGCAACAAATGTATGTGTAGTAAAGGGAGGCGACTGGAGACAGAGCGAAAGTGTGTATTCTACGCTCCAAGCTTTGTAAGCACTTTCGACTTGACG
Organism: Trileptium ribeirensis; assembly: GCA_030248225.1. NCBI lineage: Eukaryota > Metazoa > Nematoda > Enoplea > Enoplida > Thoracostomopsidae > Trileptium > Trileptium ribeirensis. Next base: position 4,663 of record JASANE010016001.1, on the reverse strand, counting down.
CAGTATATGCAATGGTGTATAATGGAAAACATTTTTTTGCTCTGAATGTCTGAAAACCGAATATTTGATCGATAAATAAACATTATTAGCTTCCTCAGTCTCTTTAAAGTTTCAGAAAGGCAGTAATACAATCGCAATACATGGAGTGTAATGTAAAACTTATTTTTATTTCTTTTTAAATCCACTATACCTTCATTTCTTCCATTATCTGTTTTACTATATATAAATTTTGTTTTCTTTGTTGGTTGGTGTGTCTTTCCCGACGAGGAGGAGGTGGCGGCGGCGGCGGCGGCGGGATTGAAGGGTCCGGTTGCTGTTTCTGGTTCCGGTTAGTTAGGTTGTCCTGTCTCCTCCCCCTTAAACCCAATGGGTGTTGAATAAACACTTTCGCTCTGTCCCCATTCGGCTCCCTTTACTACAAATACGTTTGTTACATGTTGTTCTGTAGGAAACTTGAAATTATTGGTTTATATGATTCCAAGAAAAATTAATAAATAGACAGTAATTTTCTGATCACTGCTTAGGCTAGTGTTGGACAAATAGTGCTCGTCAGATGATAATGATGATAATTTTCTAATCATAATGCTATAAATGAGACAAACTGTAATACTGCTCGCACAGTTTCAACAAAAGCAGTTCATAGCCAAGAAAGCAATTTCTGACTGCGTTGTAGATAACGTTACTTTACTTCAATTTCGCCTGATTTACAAAGTTTACAAGCGCAATGGTTTGGTGCTTGACGCAAGTTATATTAGCCAAGCATATGCTAAGTACTACGTAAGCCGTACTCTGTTACGCAGTTGAACTGGTTTAATTCGAACGTAACCCGGAGACTTCTGAGTGTGTAAAATAGCTGCTACAAGCATCAACCTGGTTTTGATTTGTTAACAAAATATTGCAGGTAATTGAAAAATTTCTACTGAAATATATGCCCTACTTACGTTTCACACGACAAATTGTTTAGTTAATCTTTTCTTTTGCTTGGTTGTATTGGAGCTTGATCATTGTATAATATATATTACATATGTTTGGACCACAGATGAAGCAAACATGTGGAAGATTTCAAACAAAATTTTTAAACCCGAATTCTGGTTCCGGTATGGTTTCTGCGCTTTGCCGGAACCGCAACCGGAATTCCGGTTACTCCCTGGTTTACATGTATTTCTATTAAATATTTAATCAATTCATAATAATTATCATAACCACGAACAGTTCTATTTGCGAAGGATTAAAACACAAACAACTCAGTTTGGTATTTTTGGTACTGGTGCCGGCAACATTTTTCCGGTACCGCCCGGTACTTGTATACCAATCGAACCCTAGTGACCAACCACTTGTTTTGGAGAATATTTCAATATCAATGAATCAATGTTTTTCATTTGTCATTGAAGCTGAATTTTCTGTTTCTAAGTAAAGCGGTTATTTTGTTTAATCATTTGTGTTTTTATTTTTGTTGTTATTCAGTATGAATTTTCATTTAGTCTTCGTTTCTTTGCCGATCGCTCTCATCGATACCAATGCAGTTTCGGTCATTGTTGTATGGTCACGTCGTGCGCCGCATGATGGCACTGATTGATGCTTGAGCTTTTCGTAGTCGTACTATGCTTCGTAACATTATTTGTTTTGTTTCAGATCACGCGTTGCGTTGTTTCATCATTTGTGGAACCCAACGTTTGGTTCCTCCAAGAGTTGAAACAAATAATATTTTTATTAAAACAACAATGGTAATCAGACGTTGTCTAGAAGCGACAACGCTATTATGACTGTTATTGACGAAGAGACCGTTCTTTTTATAATCAGAGCAAACTGTTCTGATACAGAAAATGCTCAGATGATCTTGCCAGATCAGTTCCAAATTAAGAACAACTGCAGAAATATTAATTATTACTATTTTTAGCATAATCTGTAGAAAATTCTACGGTTTGAACTAAATAATATCCCAGAGTTATAGTTTCGAAACTTCTTCGAAACTCATAACAGCTTAATTATTGGTCGTAGAGTCGTTTTAACGGCATATACCCTGGGGTAAATAAAACTGTTCTTTCATTTACTCATTGTTGTCTAGGTAATAATATATTCCCAAGACATTGAGTACGTTCATATTACTAATGCCGTCGCTCAGCTCAAAAAATGTAGTTCCACTACGACTGGTAAATTATGTGTTGTTTCTGCATTGGCATGTTTAGAAACACTTAAGGAAAAATGGCTAAAGATACAGTTTGTTACACTTTTACACCTTGTGTTTTGCATTTGTAATGGAAAGGTGCTCTCGCTCAGTTTCCCGTGCTTTTAGCGTTATTTTAAATGCAGTGGGCATTGGTTTCAGAATTTACAACTCTCGAACCAAATTTAATGTAAACATGAGGCTGTCTAATTTGAAAAAAAAACTTTCGATTGGAATTTGAAAGGTATTGAGCAATGATTCAACGAACATCGAACGCGTAAATGAACAATGTTCATTTATGTCGAGAATGGCACATCGACTTATGCGGCGTTCACGTTATAATGTCCCCGCTGTTTGGAACTTTTGGCCCCCTGTAGTCGCCGCCCTACCGTATAGACAGTCAGGGTGACACACATACTGTAAATCAAATGCCAAGGGTGTACGACACACCCTTAGCTACTACATTTTTTCTAGACAGTGTCGTACACACCCCTAGCTACCAATTTGGCGCGAATTAACTATAACGGACACCGTCTGTAGCTAATGTGGTTTATTAGTCAACTGTCCTGTGGAGTTTCTCCTAAATTCTCGATATTTGTATCTAGCCCTTATGAACATTGCTCAAATAATTCCGAACACTGTCAATAAAACTGCCAGAAGACATGGTGTGCTTGACACTGTCAGGAAGTGGTAATACGCGTAACTAGCTACCGTTGAAAAAATTTATTAAAAACATGGGGGTGTCTAAGACACCCTGTTGTCAACAGTGTGTCTGACACTGTGTGGGGTACATAGGTTCCAAACGTTGGGGACATTATAACGTGAACGCCGCATTATGCATGGGTACCTTGAGCACAACCACTATGTAATGTTACTTGATTAATATAATGTACACCGATCATAAACTGTAAAAGATTCCGTCCTGAAAAGTATGTTCATTTGTAGGTGTCTTCGCAGCAAAATTGTTGCACTTATCCGCAACTTTCGAAATGTTTTATTTACTTAGTGCAGGAGGCCGTGATTTCAGGCAATAAACATACATACGTAATTCCGTAAACACACATGGCCAGTGTTATTGTAGTGCATTGTGGAATTTATCGTTGATATAATTGTAGTTTCTTATAGGTTGGTGCAAAGCAAAATATTGGATCTCCGATACAGTGTTGGGTTCCGGCACAGTACAAAAGTGCTTGGGAGCAATATGCAGAAGATTATTGCTTTATCGAGGGTACATTTATTGCCCCCTTCGATAAACCCCTGGAGCATGGAGACTTCGAAGGTTTGTTAATTATTTCTTCATTCCACAGTGTACACGTCTGCAAGCTTTGGGTCAAAAATATTAAACAGGTTGTCGTTGGAGGAAAGCATAAAGCTTATTTGGTTTTGAAATGTTATGAAACAATGTGTCACTAGTTTTGCACTACTGTCGTTGTGGGACTTTGAATGAACTCAAATTATTGGCGTTTCTTTGATTAATCAGACGTAATGTGGTAATTGTGGGTTTTCTCGATGAACCAGTGCGGTCAAAACAACAGTTATTATGCATCGTAGTAAACTCTGTCACACGTCAGCATAGTTGTCTCTTAACTGTCAACATTGTTTAAGCTTATCCTCGTTGCGTGTATTCCACCTTAAATTTCATTTAACGACATTCAGTACAGATGTTAAGCAACACGAATCCAACAAGCTCCAATGTCCATTTCGTCAAAATAGTTATTGGATATTTATGCCTTGTTCGAGCTAAATGTAACCTGGAGATATTCAGATCGCACATGGGTAGGTTGTCAAACACAAAATTCGGCCACCGTATGGCTATTATGCACGAGTAAACTTAAGCTGCGGCCCCTAACATCCTCGTTTGGCACTGTGTACAAAACGCTGCTAGAGAACAAAACATTCATTGCAATAATCAATTCCAAATTCAGAAATTTCTGTTCGCAAATTCAGAGCGACTGATTGCACAACGAGGTAATTTCTGTTAGCTAACACAAAGCACCTATTTGGTGTTTGGCCACAAATTCGTTTCACAACGCACACGGCAACTAAAATTCTGCATTTTATCGTTACGTTATCACATTTCGTTTTATTAATGATAATACGTTTAGTTCGCGAATATTACATGGGGTGTGCAGATCTTAAAACACTGAACGGGGGAATTTTCGTTCGATAAAATAAAAAAAATTCTAGTTCAGACGTCAAACGGTCACAAATCGGTTACTTAAATTTTTTGAATTAATCGTTAATAGGCCATTTTTGTTACTTAACGGTTTAATGCGTTTCCCAAAACACCAATTATTTTATGTTCTCTTATATGTTGACGGATGGCAGGTACGGATCGCAATCGGTAATGACAGAAGGGATGATAGGTGGCTCACTATAAGTTTACTCATGTATTATATAATTTATTTCTGTAGCTGGCTAGTTGTTCGGTCTGTTCATTTCTAAGAAAGCTTTTCCTGCGAGCAGTGGTCAAATGTGGCGAGTACGGTAAACGATGTT
>JASANE010016000.1:0-30800 GCA_030248225.1 Trileptium ribeirensis | reverse complement strand
AATATTTTGTTTAATGTGTGAGTAAAACTAAAAGGACCCCACGACCATACAATTTTGTCATAACCGGGATAATCTCAATCGGAAGCCCTTGTTACCGTAAAAGGCTGAATTTTCATTAAGGGACTTCGCTAGGACCAGAAAAATTGGCGAAATACAAATCCAAGTGCCAGAAGATTATGCCTTGTGTTTTGAATCAGAGATTTCGGCGCGTTCAATTTATAGAAATTCGGGTTCATGCATTTAACTTTGGATTTATTCTGTGTTCACGAACAAATCTTGATGCAAAAGTGACATTTTACAAACAAATCGGTTGTATAGTTAAACTCTTGGTTTTCGGGAACGAAACCGGCTTATGTCAAATGCAGACAAATTTTTCGTTCTCAAGCTTATTATCTCGGGAACACAAAATGAGCAGTGTGCTCATGACCAGTTTTTGCGCCAAACTTTTTATTTGGACCCAAACAGGGTTCCATAACAAATTATAAAAATTGCATGGTTGTGGGGTAACCTTTAAGTTTACTTGCGCCTAACACAGATTCATGATGCGTGGTATACGTTTGAGATATTCTTGAAGAATCTTTGCTATAGTTTAATATTTGCAAAAACCACCAAAGAACCAAAATCTCAACGCGAAAAATGTTTAATATCCAAATAAGTATCGATATATAAATCGCCTAAAATAATGTTATTGTTCCTACAGTTTTTCTTGATATGGCAAAAGTCAGATTATCTTCTGAAAAGATGCGTTGAAGTTCTATAATGATATTGTTCTTACGACGCGTGATTGATAATTCCCGGTGGGTTTTCACGGCCGCTGATTGGAGGCATGGTTCCTGTCGAGGATGTAGCGATCATTTTTAAATACCGCCACCACCATTGCTATGTCGGATCCTATTGTTCTTGTTGCTAATTCCGTGTTAGCTGAGATTTACAAGCAAGGCGATCGACTTCCACGAGTTGGTATACGACTATGATCGGATACATTCAATGATTGCTGATGATGAGCATGGGACAACGTTGATGCACCTTAAAGCACGATATTATTTTTTATGCATGCACATTAGAAAGAAATCGAAATTAGCTAAAACCGGAACTGTAAATTTTTGCAAAGCCGCAACCTGGTCTTATCAATAAGGTAAAACAAAAAAAGCATATATTAAAGATCTTCTTGTTTGCTGGGGTGAAAGGTGGGCATATACAGTTACGTTACCGGTGAGAAAACGTGGAAACTTTCGAAATTTATTAGTCACAACTATTCCAGACTAAAGTCCAGTCACCCCAAACACATCCATAAGCACTTCTAGCTTCACAGCAAGTGAGTTAAATACTTTAAAATTTTATTGCCAAAATTGGCATTTAAACACCCGTGCAGCACTTCCTATAGCGTAACGACGTTTCTCCAACATAGTTTCGAAACAACTACTCCAACGTTTTGAACCGGTAACGTAACTGTATATGCCCACCTTTCACCCCAGCAGGAACAAGAAGATCTTTAATATATGCTTTTTTTTTTTTACCCCTTACTGATAAGACCAGGTTGCGGCTTTGCAAAAATTTACAGTTGCGGTTTTAGCTAATTTCGATTTTTTTCTAATGTGCATGCATAAAAAATAATTTCGTCTTTAAGAGTGCATCAAACGGGATCGTCCCATGCTCATCATGAGCAATCATTAATGTATCCGATCATAGTCGCATACCAACTCGTGGTGGAAGCTCGATCGCCTTGTCGTAAAATCTCAGCTACACGGAATCAGCAACAATAACAATACGATCCGACATAGCGAGATGGTGGTGGTGAGCAGTATTTTTCTAAAGCTTATCGCTACATCCTCGACAGGAACCATGCCTCCAATAGCGGCCGTGAAAAAGCACCGGGAATTATCAATCACGCGTCGTAGAACAATATCATTATAGAACTTCAACGCATCTTTTCAATAAGATAATGCCGCTTTCCATATCAAATAAACTGTAGGAACATTGACATGATTTTAGGCGATTATATATCGATACTTATTTGGACATGATAGAGTTTCCCGTTCTCGGTTTTGGTTCTTTGGTGGTTTTTGCAAATATTAAACTATAGCAAAGATTCTTCAATAGATTATGTATATCACGCATCATGAATCTGTGTTAGGCGCAAGTAAACTTAAGGTTACCCCAACAACCATGCAATTTTTATAATTTGTTATGGAACCCTGTTTGGTCAAAAAGTTCGGCGCAAACTGGTCACGAGCACACTGCTCATTTTGTGTTCCGAAAATATAAGCTTGAGAACGAAAATTTGTCTTACTTGACATAAGCCGGTTTTGTTCCCGAACCAAGAGTTTAACTATACAACCGATTTGTTTGTAATGTCACTTTTGCATCAGATTTGTTCGTGAACACAGAATAATCCAAAGTTAAATGCATGAACCCGAATTTCTGTAAATTGAACGCGCCGAAATTCTGTTCAAACACAAGGCATAATTTCTGGCACTTGGATTTGATTTCGCCAATTTTCGGTTAGCGAAAAACCGAATGAAATTCAGCCTTTTACGTAACAAGGGCTTCCGATTAGATATCGGTTATGACAAAATTGGATGGTTGGTGGGGTCTTTTAGTTTTACTCACACATTAAACAAAATATTCACAGTGTTATCACGACACAAATGGCTATAATCGAGATATTACTATGAAAGATATTTTAGAACCTTAAAACTGGTTAGCTCAGTAGGTTCTTAATAGCACATAACTTTTATATTAACTTTTTAAAGCGCAAGCTGATTTGTTGGGTTCCCGACAGGAGACCGCAGACGGGTCGGTCCCGAATCGGGTCGGGTCCTTTCACAGACTCGATTCTGGTCTTCGGTTAAATTCAGGTGTTGAGTCAAATTTTGAATGTTGAGTCGGTCTTTTTTTAACCCAAAGTTTGAGTTAAACTTTGAGTAACATTGAGTAAAAGTTAGCGTTAAAAAGCACAAATCAATAGTCAAAATTTGACAGTGTAATGCATGAAACGACGCATGCAATTAAATAAGTTAGTTTTTCCAAATTTGAAACTATCGTAGATTCAATTATATAAATTGAAGACATGGACCTGCCCCATGTGCAGTACCATCTACTCCCCACCATTTAAGCTGACGGCTTTTGTGCACCTATAGATGTATATCAATTATTATTTATATATACATGTGTACAAACACAGTTAATAATTATATTGATATGATGCATATTTGGCTATGATGTTTCATGTTTGCTATTTGTTTGGTTATTTTGCTTCAATATAATCAGTATATATAGTGGCATAAGTTCAGTATACATCATATACAGATCTAAAGTTTTAATAAATTTATTCCTTTTGATCTTAATACAGAGGAATCCTGAACATGTCCTAAAAACGATCGTACGATTGATATTTTAACTGTTCACGCAAGCACTATTAAGCTTAATGCATTTGAAATAATATTATTATATGGAATTGAAATATTCATACGTGTTTTATGGCAAGTTAAGTGGTCGGCGACAAATGTATGTCTGATGTACTCTTATCGAAGAGTATAATTTGAAACGGCGCGAGCGAACCGAGTGGGGTTTCCACTGATTGCACTAGGGAGAAGATCGTCGAATATAGTGCATGGACCCTTTCGTGTTATATTGCTTGATTTTACCTTAAACAGATTATCCAATCAATTAGGTTATCAGGCAAGCTGGATACGATGGTTTTGTTTTGATATCTAGAGTCCAAAGTAACTATATTATACCTTTTCTTAGCGTTTGAAGGGTTTTATAGTCGACGAACCCGATTTCCAAAATGCAGTCTGATTTCATATGTGGGATTATATATTGCGTCTAGGGCATCAAGAAAGGTCTATATAGGCATTTCTTAAGGCTGACTACAGTGATTTGGTTATCTTGAGTCCAGTTATTTCAGATCTTTTCATGGGTTTTCAATGGGTTTAGGGTCAATGAAGCCGATTTCCTGAATATACTCTGTCTTTTGTTATTTGGTTACGTGTTGGTACATGTCATCAAGAATTGCCTATATGTGGTTGTGGTATGCTGAATACGACAGTTTAGTTATTTAGAGTCCAGCACGAATATCTTATGCCTTTCAGACATTTTCATTAGGTTTAGGGTCAATGAACCAAATTTTCAGAAAATAGTATGTCTTCATCAGTTTGGTACATGGCATCTCAAAAATAGATTAAAGGTTTTTCGGCATGCTGAATAGCTACAATGATTTCATTATCTACAGTCCAGCGGGCATATTTCATATGTTTTCATGGGTTTTCAGCGCATTTATCCGGCGTTCACGTTAGAATGTCCTCAACGTTTGGAACTTATATAACCCATACCGATAAGAGAATGCCGTAAACACTTAGTTTTTTTTCATAAATTTTCTCAAGGGTAGCTAGCTAGGCGTATGGTCACTTTTCGATGCTGGCAAGCACACCGTGTCTTCTTTGTAGCTATTTGATGGTGTGCGGCATAACCGCTTCAACATGCATATCGTCTAGATACATATATCGACATTAAAAAACTACACGGGACGCCTGGCTAATACACCACATTAGCTGCAAACGGTGTCTGTTGCTGTTAATTCAAACCTATGTAACATATGACGTTGTAGAAGTGCCAATTACTGTGTTTTTCCAGAATTCTATATCGAAGTATTGAGATTATATTTTCTTTTTATTTAGACCTTAGTTGGACTATTTAGGCCTCAGGGAGCTCATAACATGTAGCCCACACAAGTTTTACAATTGATAAAAAATCCGTCACAGTTGATCTGATTCAGAAATGCAGCCGCACAGTAAACACCAAAAGAAATGACATTGAAACTACTCTGCCTTACTTGTTTTTGCTATGTAGCTTGTTTTAGTTTGGACAGGGATACGCAAATATTCGGTAGCTGTTTCTAATTGAAGTACGAATTGGTAAAAAAACAATCGCTAGTTATTCGCGCAGCGACGAGAAACGAGGCGATCGCAGCTATTGCAAGGTGCGAAATACAGCTTCCTAACAATAATAAATTGTCAATTATTGAACGGCAGCCTTTATTTCACCCTACAGTGACCCAAAAAAGAGGAGAAAACTTATGAAATTAATAAATCAAATATATATATTAAGAAAATCTAGTATCTCTCAAGCGAGGGTGAAACGGAGCGATTGTTTAATCTATAAGTTGCTATTATGTGTAATCAGCTGTAACCAGGCGACGTAAAAATTGATAAAAAAATTAATTGCAATTATTTGGCACAATTAATTGATTGATCCCGAATTCCCAATTATTTAATTGAATGGACTATGTGCTTCGACGCAAAACAAAATGAAGAGAAGCAAATGTAGAGCACAAAACTATAGTAAGTTTTTGATGGGATTGCTTGGATTTTTTAAACGTTGTGCAAAAATAAACTTTCCGTTTTTGTGCACGGTGTATGTAGCATGATCTCTGAAAAGAATATATAAAGATGTTGTATTCGCAAGTAATGTAATTATATGTATATATACAGCAAATAAGGAAGCATTACATACTCTATTATATTATACACGATGTCATAATGTATATAGTTGCAGCAATGGTCACCCTCCAGCAACCTATTCCTATGCCCGTCTTCTTTCCTACTCCGACTAGGATTATAAATGCGAAAACATACTCTATTATATTATACACGATGTCATAATGTATATAGTTGCAGCCATGGTCACCCTCCAGCAACCTATTCCTATGCCCGTCTTCTTTCCTACTCCGACTAGGATTATAAATGCGAAAACATACTCTACTATATTATACGCGATGTCATAATGTATATAGTTGCAGCCATGGTCACCCTCCAGCAACCTATTCCTATGCCCGTCTTCTTTCCTACTCCGCCTAGGATTATAAATGCGAAAACATACTCTATTATATTATACACGATGTCATAATGTATATAGTTGCAGCCATGGTCACCCTCCAGCAACCTATTCCTATGTCCGTCTTCTTTCCTACTCCGACTAGGATTATAAATGCGAAAACATACTCTATTATATTATACACGATGTCATAATGTATATAGTTGCAGCCATGGTCACCCTCCAGCAACCTATTCCTATGCCCGTCTTCTTTCCTACTCCGACTAGGATTATAAATGCGAAAACATACTCTACTATATTATACGCGATGTCATAATGTATATAGTTGCAGCCATGGTCACCCTCCAGCAACCTATTCCTATGCCCGTCTTCTTTCCTACTCCGACTAGGATTATAAATGCGAAAACATACTCTACTATATTATACGCGATGTCATAATGTATATAGTTGCAGCCATGGTCACCCTCCAGCAACCTATTCCTATGCCCGTCTTCTTTCCTACTCCGACTAGGATTATAAATGCGAAAACATACTCTATTATATTATACACGATGTCATAATGTATATAGTTGCAGCCATGGTCACCCTCCAGCAACCTATTCCTATGTCCGTCTTCTTTCCTACTCCGACTAGGATTATAAATGCGAAAACATACTCTATTATATTATACACGATGTCATAATGTATATAGTTGCAGCCATGGTCACCCTCCAGCAACCTATTCCTATGCCCGTCTTCTTCCCTACTCCGACTAGGATTATAAATACAAAAACATACTCTACTATATTATACGCGATGTCATAATGTATATAGTTGCAGCCATGGTTACCCTCCAGCAACCTATTCCTATGCCCGTCTTCTTTCCTACTCCGACTAGGATTATAAATGCGAAAACATACTCTATTATATTATACACGATGTCATAATGTATATAGTTGCAGCCATGGTCACCCTCCAGCAACCTATTCCTATGTCCGTCTTCTTTCCTACTCCGACTAGGATTATAAATGCGAAAACATACTCTATTATATTATACACGATGTCATAATGTATATAGTTGCAGCCATGGTCACCCTCCAGTAACCTATTCCTATGTCCGTCTTCTTTCCTACTCCGACTAGGATTATAAATGCGAAAACATACTCTATTATATTATACACGATGTCATAATGTATATAGTTGCAGCCATGGTCACCCTCCAGCAACCTATTCCTATGTCCGTCTTCTTTCCTACTCCGACTAGGATTATAAATGCGAAAACATACTCTACTATATTATACGCGATGTCATAATGTATATAGTTGCAGCCATGGTCACCCTCCAGCAACCTATTCCTATGCCCGTCTTCTTTCCTACTCCGACTAGGATTATAAATGCGAAAGTAACCTCGTAAAATCACTGATAGTCTATATTTATGTTGCATATTTAAAACGAGCAAACACATCATATCTGTAATAAAAGTGTAGCAGCTAAAAAATACTTCGAACCGGGCTTTTTATGCAGCAGTGCGTCGATAATAGGGCTTATGTTTTATATATGCAATTTTGTTTTCAGTATCACCTGCGAGTATGATCCATCTGTATTGCGCAAAAACACTATTATTGTACTCTATATGGCTTCCTTTTGTGTTCATTGTTATGATGTCTTAAAATTGATACCAAGTTTTGAGATTTAAAGACCTACACACTGGGTGTAACTAGTTGCAATAATAGGTTGGTAACTTTCACAATTTAAATTAATTGACTGGTCAACAAATGATTCATAATCTGCCAATTAATTTTTATATAGCCCGTGGCTGTAACCTATTACAGAGATCATTTTCGATGGCCTGCACGCAACACATAACCAAATTACTGAAGAGAGACTATACTTTGGAAATTGGGGTCATTGTTCCCAAACTTATTGAAAACCTCTAAAAAATCATGAAATATTCGTGTTGGTCTCTAGATAACGAAACCATTGTATTTAGCATATTGAGAAACAACATTATATAGAGAATATTTTTGATGGCCTACGCGCATGCTTTTGAAGTAATCGGTAATAAGCAAAGATTTTGTTTCATAAAGTTTTGGATGCGTTGCCCAAAACATCAATTTTATGTTCTCTTACATGCTGACGGATTGCTGGTACGCCGAACAAGCGATAGCCTATCGCTAATGATAGAAGGGAATGGTAAGGGCGCGCCTTAAGTTTACTCCTGCAATATAATAATTTACACTATTTTTCCGAGTAGCGCCCTCAGTAGAAATTCTGCTTGCTTCGCTTTCTCCGTTTAAATTACGGTTATTGGATTTTCCTGGTATATCTTGTCTGGAAAAAGCTGCAGGCTGGGGAACGCAAATGTCTAAATTCAAAAAGTCTCCAATTATTCGCGTCAGTTCTGTGAGAATTTAGCAAGGAAATAATTGGGGGCAATGCAAACACAAAACTAGCTGCACAACTCCGTTCCATTAGTTGTCGCATAAAATATTTCGGCAAAACCATCAAACTACTGAAGAGTTACAGATGGACAACAAAGTATGTTTTGTCTAATTGTGCGCTATTGCGGAATTTCGCTCGCACTCAACGGTAATAATTTGCTTTCGTCTTGACTGGCAGTCAGTTTACTCAAACAGTGCTAGTCAACTTGGCTACTCCTAGATCCGACAAACATTGTTTTACACTTTGGTTGCTTCATTATCGAGGCAGTTCATCCATTTCTTTCAGTGCAGCGGATTGTGATTGAAAACTCCTGGCAATCTGCATATCGCCACAGTTATACAGATTGCCGGAAATTTAATAATAATATTATAGTCACCTTCGATCCATGGAAATTGATTCGCCAGGCACATGATTGAGTTGATTGTTTCATCCATGGACAACAAAGTATGTTTTGTCTAATTGTGCGCTATTGCGGAATTTCGCTCGCACTCAACGGTAATAATTTGCTTTCGTCTTGACTGGCAGTCAGTTTACTCAAACAGTGCTAGTCAACTTGGCTACTCCTAGATCCGACAAACATTGTTTTACACTTTGGTTGCTTCATTATCGAGGCAGTTCATCCATTTCTTTCAGTGCAGCGGATTGTGATTGAAAACTCCTGGCAATCTGCATATCGCCACAGTTATACAGATTGCCGGAAATTTAATAATAATATTATAGTCACCTTCGATCCATGGAAATTGATTCGCCAGGCACATGATTGAGTTGATTGTTTCATCCATGGAGAGAATCGACGGAGCCATCCAAGTTGGCTCCCGCAATACAATCCCGAATGCATGACATAGAGGCAGCTTGTTTCATATCAGATTGCGCATGCTTTTGTGTAATCTCGTTTTGAAGATATTTAGGGAAGGTGATGACAGTATTAGTTTATTATTGTTATGTTCATACCGACTATCATACTAACAAATGTTATTGATGGAACGAATGCGTTCGTCTGTTTCGCGCTGAGTACAATTCTGCAAACAGGACAAGTAATGCTGCCGATGTAGCTAAAAGTAAAAGGAAGCAAATTAGATTTACCATTGCCATTAGGTTAATTTTCGAAACTTTTGGTTTTTGAGGTAGTGGCTGTTTTCGGCGATTTTTTAAAATAATACTACGGATATACGTATCGGCGATGTTTTCATAAAGATCTCCATCGTACGATGCAATGATATATCGGGTGATTCTTCGTTTGAGCTTAACTGTAAAACGATTCTGTTGGTGAAGAAAAAAATACCATCTGCTGGATAGAAACGAAGCTTTCATGGCTTGAACTTTGCTGTACGCAGCGCTCATGTAAACTATCTCGGTATATGGCCCAATGTAAATTAGACTACGATTTGTTTGAATCGATTCAGGAAATACTCTCCATCGTTCAAGCCTGCGCGACCGCTTTTGCTTAGCGGTTTTTCGCCGTTTTTTGGTGCACGGTTGCCGCACAACATATGGTGGATTCTTCTCTAGGGCATTTTGGAACGATTCGTAGCTGCCTTCTGGTATGAGCGGTTTAAGAGAAACTAGCATTTTGTTAACACACTGCTCGGGATGTACCACATTACTGTTGCTACAATGATGGCTTGTGTTTTGCACTACGGTGTCGGTAGAGTATTCCGTATGGATGCCGAAAGTCGCTGTTGACTCCGTTGGGCAAATAAGTGTAAATTTTCGGTCAGCAATCAGTTTTATCAAACTTTCCAAGTTTCTAGCAGGCTGAAATATAGAAAACGAATAATTATGCTAAAGTAACCAGGACAATGTACAAGTTATACCGTTTCCGATAGGTAAACCATATACCCAAGAGTTTTGGTTTATATATATATGCCGGAGGTGCGTATGGGAGGGAGGAAGGGGTTGCTTCCTAATGTTCCTTCCCACCCCCTCTCAGACAAGTTTACTGTCTCACACAATATGTAATATTTGTATAACACCCATGGTGGATGGGTGGATACCGCAGCCTTGCCGTGCTCAGCACCCTCGCATGCCTAAGGTGTTGGGAACATTTTAGTAAGATTGTCTTCCCAAATTGGTGAGGTGTTTTTGGGTCTTAGAGAAAGTGAATATGGCTCCGCTAGTGTCTGACCCTTAAGGAGGTTTTAGGCTCTTTAAAGAGTAAGTTATATGTTAAATTGCCGCTTTAACGGTAAGTTTCGTCAAATTTGCCAAGTTTATGGCAAACTGAAACATCAATGTTAAAGATATAAATGTGTACATGGCCCTAGTAACCCTAACGGGAGGAAAAAATAGCAGGCCATGCCTTTCTCGATATACCAAGCCTCATGCTGCGTTCACGATATAATGTCCCTAACGTTTGGACCCTATGTACACCACACAGTGTCAGACACACTGTTGACAACAGGATGTCTTAGACACCCCCATGTGTTTTGTAATTTTTTAACAGGTAGCTAACTAGGAATACCGACAAATCTCGACAATGTCAAGCACATCTTGTATTTTTGCAGTTTTATTGACAGTGTGCGACATTATTTCTTCAACGTTCATATAGTGTAATAGATACAAATATCTAGAATTTAAACAAGACTGCACACCACAATTGACTAATAAACCGCATTTAAGCTTAAGACGGTGTCCGTTATAGTTAATTCGCTACAAATTAGTAGGTAAGGGTGTGCACGATACTGTAAACATAAAATGTAGCAGCTAGGGGTATGTCACACACCCTCGGCAATTGATTTATAGTATGGTCTCACCCCGACCGTCTATACGGTAGGGTCGCGATTACAGAGGGACAACAGTTCCAAACAGCGGGGACATTATAACATAAACGTCGCATAAGCCACTTAACCCCCATAAGTCTTTGCCTAAGCTAAAATACTTGTATGAGACTTATACTAAGCCTAAGCCTAAGTCGGGGGTTGCCACCCCCGAAACACATCCTCTAAGCTGTTTTCTTTTAACGTTATAACGTAACGTCTTCATAGTTTTAACTCTGAGAAAGTGCCAAGATCTATCGTTCCTCGTATTAAACGTATATATACCAGGGTGGTAGCCACGGGTTGCATGCTGTTTAGTTTTGGATGTCTCGCGCAATTTGCAAATGCACATTTTTTAACCTTATAGCCGTCATATTGATATATTGAGTCGTCTTCCAGGATGAGTTAATCGCATCTGCAGGTAATCTTTTCTGGCGATGGCCTTAGTGTATAACCTGAGTTCCTGCGTTCACATAAAAAACCTGTTGCCTGTCTACAGTTATTATACCATGTTTACAACAGTGGACGAATTTAGTGTCAGAATATCTATCGCTCAATAAATTGGCCAGTGAATTTCTTCCTGATTAATCTAGATTGTGATCTTATGGAGCAGATATACCTAGTTCCTTCGTTGTGATACTTGATCGCGATCAAGTAACCTTCAGGAAACTTTAGTTTTATACCGTTGGCAAAAGCAACATCTTTGTGGGGGCTTAGCTGAGCAACAGCCTCCTCAGTTTCGTCTACACAAAATGCTGAACCTTTATTAGAATTTACGTTCAGACGATTGTCCAGAACGGTACAGCATTCAATTAGATAATGTATGAAACGTTTGTGTCAACGGGAACAACTAGACCGTATCAATGTGCAAAACAATGACCGGCACGAACCATTTTTGATCAATTACATAAAGGTTAAACGTTGTGACACGTCTGATCGTATATATTTTGTATATAATGTATTATCACGAATATTTGTATAACAAGCACCAACTTCTCCAGTATTAAACACGAGCTGCGGCCCAAGTATCCCGGATTTGTAAAACCTTGTGGTGAGAAACATGAAGAAAACTGGAAGCATAAATGACGTGAACCAGTGTTGCTGATTAGACGATACAGTCCTGAAATATTTGATAAACGGTAGTGTTCTAACTATTAGCAACTTGAGCAGTACATATTAAGGCAAGACTCTTCCACTACAGGTTTTGCTATCATAATACTGTGTGCAACGATTTGTTGTTATACAACTCAAATGCGTATTTACGTTGACGAAAAATGAGTACACCTTTTAATTCGTATAAAGCAATTAATTAAACAGCAAAGCTTTTGAACATGCTCATGTCCAGATAATATTCAACAAGAAGCTACATTATAAAACGAAAAACAATGATATGAGGGACCATGTCACTTTGAGGGGCTTCCCGTTTCCATGGGTGAATTGATTTTCCTGTACATGTGTGTATTAAAGTACGCACATATGTTAATCAAATTTTCCGTTTACGAAACTTTCCATGGGAACTTCGGAAGTCCTCGTGTCGCATAAAATACACGTTAGATTTGGGAGGTATAAGAAAAAGGAAACGAGGGAAATTTCCCAACTTTGCCGTTTTCCAAATTGCACTATAGTAAAAACTAACTACATCTTTGCTTAACGCACTCGGTCGTTCGGTGGGGGATGGGAGGGGCGGGGGAGGGGGGGGTGGCTGGCAAAAATTGGGGAGGGCATTGGCAAAAATTAGAAAAAATTTTGAGTCCCCGCCATTTCGAAAATTTATCTCCCATTGAAGCAATCGCGCCCGCCCCCCGATAACAGGATCGTCCACATACGCAGAACAATTCGCTGTTTCTTCCCTGTGACCTTGGCTATCGTGGATGTATACTTCTCGCTTACCAAAATTAACCCTCGAGATATTTCCCAACTTTACGGCTTCCCAAACTTACCCAGCTTTCTGGGTTCGCAAGCCTTCCAACTTGCCAGTTTAATTAAACTTTCCCGGGGAAATCTGACTTTCCCAGGTCTCAGATTTTTCAACCATTCATATTTTGCAAAAATTGCCGACGAGCAATTTCATAACTTTTTGTTTTCCAAACGTACTCAACCGTCACGTTTCCAAATTTTTTCAACGGGAAATTCCCCAATATTTGTGCTTCCTGAAATTTACCTGGATGCCATCCCCAAAACATTTTCCGATTACAAATTTACTAACTTTCCGCACTCTCAAACTTTCACAACTTTTGGGGTTTTCAATTTTAATAGCTTCCTATTTACAAACGGGAAATTTTTCAACATTCTTGTTTCTCAAATATCTAAAGTTTTCATTTTTCAAAAATTTCTTGAGAAGCTTGTGAAATCTCTCGTTTGCCAAAAATTTTGTGATAAATTTGATAAACCTTGAGATAACGGAAACTGAGGAATTCTATCTTACACAAACTTTTCCGTTTTTAAAAATTTCCCGAAGGAAAATTTTCTAACTTTCTCTTTTGGCAAAATTTGCCGTTTGTCAAAATTTTCCAAATAAAAATTTCGGACTTTCCCGTTTAGAAAATTTTCCCTACTTTCTCGGTTTTGAAACATTTCCAACTTTACCATTTCTCAAAATTCGTCAGCTTCCCGTTTCTCCAAATTTTCTACGGAAAAATTCTAAATCTTTATTGTCTGCTTTTTCGGTTTCCAAGATTTTCAACAAAACATTTCAAAACTTTCTCCAGTTTCTATTTTCTCACAATTACCAATGACAAATTTCCTAAATTTCTCATTTCCCGCACATTTCAAACTTCTAATTGCCCTAAAGTTTCTCAGCGGAAAATTTCCAAACTTCCCCGTTCATTCAACTTTACTTCCAATGGTATTCCGTTTTCCAAAATTTTCCGTTTCCTGAACTTTCCCATTTCTCAACATTACGTTTCATAGACTTTCGCCGTTCACTTTTCCGGTTGCTTCCCAAACATTCCCAATTTTCTAGTTTCCTAAGGTTTACCAACTTTGAAATCTCTTAAAAGTTCTCTTTAAAAAATACCAAATTTTCCAGTTTTCAAATTTTCTCTGGAAACTTGCGAAAACTCCCATTAAATCTGGAAAATACTAAAAGAAAGAAGCAAACCTGGGGAAATTTACGGACTTTACCGTTTACTCAACTTTATTTCTCAAGTTTCCCGTTTTCCATATCTCCCAGTTTTCCCGTTTCCCAAATTTTCGCAGTTTCCAAAACTCTCCAAATTCCCTCGTTTTTCAAAATTTACCTGCTGTGTCGATTCCCAAAATTTCTTAACGAGGAATTTCCAAACTTTCTCATGTTTCCTGTTTCTCAAAACTTGCTAATTTTCTCTTTACGCAAACTTTCCCATTTCCCTATATTGTAGTTTCCCAAACTTTCCCAATTTCTAAAACTCTCCCAACTTTCCCGTTTCAATAACTTTCTTGTTTGCCAGAATTTTCCAACACAAAATTTCTCAACTTTCCCTGTTACAAACTTTATCCATTAAGAAAATTCATCAACGATTCCCAAACGTTCCCTAAAGATAAATGATATGATTTTCCGGCTCCAAAAATTTCTCAGGAAACTTAAAAAATTTACATATTTTCCTAAAAAGGTCTCGTTAAATTTAGGAAATATTAAGAAAAGAGGTTAAATTTCTCGAGTGTTTTGTTTCCAAAGCCGTCCAGTGTCCCAATATTTCTCATGCAGAAATTTCTCAAGCTTCTCGCATCCCAAGGAATTTCATAACCTTCCTATTTTCCAAACTGTCTCACTTTTTCGTTTTTTGCGAACTTTTCCATTTACCAGGGTTCTCGTTTTACAAACTTTCGGCTGTTTCCAAAAACCTTCCAATTTTCCCGTTTCTCAATATATTCTTGTCGTATCGTTTCCCAAAATATGTTAATTGGAAGATTTCCAACTATCTTGAGGTTTCCATTTATTTCCCACTTTTTCGTTTCGCAAACTTTCCCGTTTATTTTCCAACGGGACATTTACCAACTTTTCAGTTTACAAACGTTATCATTTACCAAAACTTCCCAGTTGAAATTTCTCAACTTTCCCGTTTCTAAAGGTTTACCAACTTTTTGTTTATCATTATTTCTCTAAGAAAAATCACAAATTTCGAGGTCCCCAAAATTTCCCTGGAAACTTGAAAAATTTCTCATTTTCCAAAAATTCCAGTTACGTTTGGGAAATTGAACAAGACACCCGCCAACATTCCCTTTTTAAAACTGCCCATTCTCTTAAAATTTCCCAACCGGAAATTTCCTAGGCTTCTCCCTTCTCAAATTTTCTACACGATAAATTTCCCCAATTTTACTGTTTCCCGAGAGCAGAGCTTTGCTTTTCCCAAAATACGCCGACAAGTTCCACAAGATTTGTCAATACGATATTTCCAAAGTTTCCCGTTCCCAAAACTTTGCTAACTTTCCTGTTTCCCGAAATGTCCACATGTGCAATGTCCCTTTTTACAAATGTGAAATTTCCTAACTTTCTTGTTTGCCAAGATTTTGTTAGTTGCCATTTCTCAAGATGATGTGGGTAACCTGGGAAATTTGTCGTTTCCTAAATATTTTCTAGGAAATTTTCACGATGTTAAATAGACCTCAAACAATTTTCGTTCATCGGAGTCAGATCGCCCCTGTATTTGGAAATACGCTTGTGGACGGACGATGTTTCGCATTTATAGTGGGAGGTAGCCAAAAATAAAATTGTCTCCAAAATTAGAACTGAGAGAATATTCTGGAATTTTACCAACTTTAAAACAAATGTTACGTATTTATGATTCAAAACACAAAAGTTTTATGCATTAAAAGAAACACTTTGAAAACTAACGACACACTAAAACGCTGATATGAAGGGGTTGTCAAAGACACCCTGTTGTCGACAGTGTGGCGGACACTGTGTAATGTACATGGGTTGCAAACGTAGGGGACATTATAACATGAACGCCGCAAAATAGCCAAAACACAAGCTTTCAAACAAATCATAAGATGAGAAGCAGTTCTGTAACAGGCCCGTTCCGGCCCGTCACGTGTGTTTTACAGGGTTTCAACGTCGAAATGGCCTAAACGCCTCTTAAATCGAACCAGATAGAGGTTACGGGGATAAGGTTTTCACGTGTTGCCTGGTGTCATGGCTATTGTTAATTACTTTGTTTGTCATCGATATATTTGCCGTGTTTGCCATTGATACGTTTTGTTGTTGGTATGATTTTTTGCCATTGCATGTTCATATTTTATTATCGCGTGTCATGTTGGATAAGTTCAACCAGACAGGTAGGACGTTTGAGTAGGGTGAAGGTACGAATCTAGAAGAAAATAGAAAAGAGCGCCTAACTGGCACTGAGATGGGAGATCTGAACGGAACTCGACTGTTTCCCCCATTTCCCTATTGGAAATTCAAAATTTAGACCGTCCGGGAATAGGAGGCCTTTGACAATCTAAGGGGAAGGGAAGTGATCAGAATCAAGACCATCAAGTTTACCTGGTTTAAGCGAACCATAGCTTAATGGTCGCAAAAGTAAGCTGAAACAAACGGGTTACGGTAGTTTCCGATTGTTCGGAAATAACGGACCTCGGGCCTGTTTATCGGCCCGTAACCGTCCATCGGTTCAGATTTACCGGAAATGCCCCGAGTACTTTTCGGTAGAGAATTTTCAGGGCTCTCGAACGAGCCCAAGACATCGCAAATCGCTGGAGGATTTCACGAGATATCCTGGGGACAAATAGGTGAACATTCAATCAACAGCCAATACTTACGCTAGGTTTGGTTGGTGACCATGGTCCCGAGTGGACCTGATATAGGCATATATGGATATATAGTTATGTATATATGTAGATATGTGTGTGCTGCCTGATCTTCGTGTCTCGGTATGTCTATTTTCCCGTCCCCACCGTATCAGAACTTTTATTTTTATAGCATCCGTTGACGCCCAAAATGGCCTGACCCGCACCCTAACACCTGGTTTTCTGGTGACCATCGGATTGGTTGTTATGCAAATGAATTTGGGGACAGCTAAATATATATATATACGTAATTTGAATACGGTCGTTATTGACACTACTGTTACCATTGTTGTTGTAATTACTATTGGTATTGTCGTTGTTAACTGCTGTTGAGTTCTTGGAATAACTGGGGCGTTGTTTTATGCTTTGTAAGGTGTTTGCGGTTTGGTTTCTTTGAAATTGTTAAAATTTTTTTAAACTCATCACTCAAGAGAACGCAAAGATTGTGCGTGACAGCCGGGGAAAGAAAATTCATAAGAGATGGTTATGTGGGTTTTTGTTGAAAATAGGGACTTTTTGTATATACCAATTATTTTTATTTTAGGTCAATAATATATATCCCGGCGTAACCGATATTCCGGTTCCGGTGAAAATCGTGTTCCGGTTGCGGTTCTGGCAAAAGGCAAAAGCCATACCGGAGCCGTAATTTTTTTATTAAATTTTGTTTAAAATTTACCATATTTGCTTTATCTGTGGTCCAAACATACGTTATATATATACACAATGATCAAGTTCCAACACAACCAAACAAAGAAACGTTTAATGTTTGCCCAACTCTAGCCTGAACAATGTCTCTAACCACCCATGAGAAAGTTATCGTATACCTTTTTATTTTGTTTTAGAACCATTGTAAACCAATAATTTCAAGTTTCCTATGGAATAACATATATATATAACAAATGTATGGTTAGGAAGGGTACCCGTTTGGACACAGATTAAAATTGTCTAGTCCACGCAACATGCGTTACAAAAATTTTCAGTTTGAAGCAGTGTACGCTAGCCTGCACAGCGGAAGGCGTTTTGCGAATTTTAAATATAGATTTCGAAGACCAGGTGCCGGATCCGGTTTAAGTGGCCGGTTCCGGTTCATTTTGTTCCCCGATATATACACATATCAGGAATAACCGGAACCGTCCATTTAAACCGGATCCGGAACCGGAACCTGGTCTTGCAAATTTATATATAGTAAAACAGATATCGGAAGAAATGAAGGTGTATATATATATGGTGGATTTAAAATGCATTAAAAATAACTTTTACATTAAACTTAATGTATTGCGAAGGTATTATTGCCTTTCTGAAACTTTAAAGACTGAGGAAGCTAATAATATTTATTTATCGACGAAATATGTAGGTTTTTGGACATCCAGAGCACAAAATGTCTTCCACTATACATCATTGCGCATACTGCGTCAAATCGAATGTGCTTACAAAGCTTGGAGCGTGGAATACACGCTTTCGCTCTGTCTCCAGTCGCCTCCCTTTACTACACATACGTTTGTTGCATGTTCTTCTGTAGGAAACTTAAAATTATTGGTTTATATGATTCTAAGAGAATATATAGATAGAAGGTAAATTTCTGATCAATGGTCAGAGACACTTGGACAAACAGTGCCCGTCAGTTAGATCATAATGATGATAACTTTCTAATCAGAATGCTATAAATGAGACACACTGTGATACTGCTCGCACAGTTTCAATAAATACAGTTCATTGCCAAGAAAGCTGTTTCTAGCTGCGTTGCAGATAATGTAAGTTTACTTCAATTTAGACTGATTTACCAAGTTTACAAGCGCACTGGCGGGTGCTTGACGCAATTTATGTTAGCCAAGCATACCCTAAGTACTTCTGCGTAAGCCATACTCTGTTACCGAGTTGGACCGGTTTAATTCAAACGTATCCCACAGACTTCTGGATGTGTAAAATCCCTTGGACACCGATTCGACATATGCATGATTTTGAGGGTTTCAATCTAAGGGTGTAATTTGCTAAATGTACGAATATAAGGTTTTGTGGCTTGTAAAGAATGAGTTGATAAGTGTAAAAACGTATCTGTGACTATAAACGGCGATTGCTCGCAATTATACCGCTCGCTGCGTAATCGTTTGCTGACACCCACCTACTAATTTAAAACTATGATAGCATTTTATTATTTTGCATATAACAGGGTCTGTGGGTAACAAAAGGCTTGATTAGTTACCGTTATTGGTCTGCTGCAACGGCCATTTGCGCCATTTTTTGTACGATCTAATGACTGGACATATATATAAAAAGAAAAGCAGTGGATGTGGTGGTGGCGGGGACGACGAAGCAGATAGTAGCAATAACTACCGCGTAATGATGAAAACAATTTCGTCCAACGGCGGTTCTGGTGGCGACGCGACTAGCAGCTCAGCTGCGTCAACTGACGGAGGAAGTTCCGACTTATATCATCATAATTATTCATATTACAATAACCATCATGGCATAATGGCATCTTGTGGGCATAATAAAGGACATCATGCTCAGATTACGTCATCGGCTCGACCGCTGGGAGCTTTGAGACAGCGATTGGATGCATTTTTTCATTCAACCAAGTTTCAGGTAAGTAAAATGTATTTACAAGTGTGTTTGGATATTCGACTATTGAGCTGTCAGTTTCTTCTGAAACTGGTGATAATTATTGTAACATGACGTGATTTTCTCGGTCTTTGTCTGCTGCCGCATCAGCCCATTTCCATGCTATGGTTTTGACATATTCATCACGCCCTCTGGAGCGCGAAACAAAATTTGTATTTTCGTTAAGATTTTATGTAAACTATTGTACAGTGTGTCCCATAAGTAACGCCCCAGTATTAGTGACCCAGCACTCCAAGTAATAAACGTACCTAAAAATGTTTTAGTACTTTCATATAACATATGTTTTTGATGAATAACATTTACCCTATGTGCGAACCTGAGCGCCTCTAAAAGCAGTGCATTCTTACAATCGAAAACTCACACTTAGCAGACTTCGAACCGTGTCAGTCTCTAGAAGGGAGAGCTCCCCCGATTTAGCCTCGGCTTGTGGTTTGCCTTTATATATACATTCTTATTCAACATTCTCCGCAGAAAAAAGTCAGAAAGGTTTATATCAGGAGAACGAGCAGTCAATTCGACTGTGTGTTGGCGCCCCAACTAACGGTCATAGAAGGTTTGGTATCGCCAACAGTGCACAACCATCGCAAAATGACGAGACGCGCCATCCTGGATAAAGTGAAACCTGTCAATATTTGGTAACTGATGGATATGAGGATAAAATATATTTGGCAACATCATTAGATAATTGTCAGCATTTACAGTACCATCGAAAACAACGGTCTAAGAAATCCACCAGGCCAGATTCCCACCCATACTGTCAGACCAGTGGCATTAATATTGTGTTATGAGGGTTTTCTGCGTGCCAGAAACCATAATTATGCCGGTTAACGTGGTCGTTTAAAAAGTTTAAAAATGATGGGAAATACCAGCAATCGCAGCATCACCAGACGCCGTCAGTGGTCTTCCTGGTCGGAGCAAGCCAGCTACGTAACGTTAAATGTAATCATTTATTAATTGAAACAATATTTTATGTCATGGGGGATGTGAAGAATTATTTATGGCAGTTATCGCACAACATCACGGCTATTTTGGTTTAGTGAATAATTTCGTATTACAGTTATTCCATCAGCATAGTTAAGTTGAGTTGCAGACATTTATACGTAGATATGTATAATCTGTTAAAATTCCTGAAGGCATGAAGGTTGTAAGTATATTATGTGAGGCTTAGCAACAGTTTGAATTTGGGGCGTTGCTTATAAGACACCCTATACCACGTAGTTCTCCTGTTTTGGCCGGCAGTGCTGCAGAGATCCACAATGAGAGTTTGTATATTTCACCTACTTACGTCACTAGTGTCTTGCAAGCGAGGTGAAACGGAGCGAGCGTCGTTTCATTTTTTATGTTATTTTCTTTAACTATCTGTAACAGGCTGTGTTTGATGTATATATTACCGTAAAAGCTGTTGAACCATAAATCTATTGAAAATTTTTAAACCACGACGACAAACTCGTGGAAAACAACTGACAACACATGAAGTATTTGCTGTTCTGTAGATAACCAAATCATTGTCTTCAGCATACCGAAATTATTATATAGACAATTCTTAATGACCAGTTCGCAGTACGTAACCAGAAACTGAAGACATACCACAGCTGCCCGGGGAGTGGTCTCAGTTGTGGATTTCGATGAGCTAATTCTATTTTTGAGGTCTCCATTTTTCGATGGGAAGTTTGTATTGCGATATATCGACTGCGAAACATTGGTATCCGTATGACTAGATTAAGAAACGAACCCTTAAAGCCCTGTTTTTTGCCATTTTGACCCGGGAGATGGTGTCGGGTCTGTTTGCGTCCAACTAAAGGGCACATTGTCGTTGCTATTGCTACCGAACCAAAAACTGTCTAAATCCGTTCATTTGAAACTTAGTTATATATAAATGACAACGACAGGCAAAAAAATCAGGATTTTCCCCATAGCGCTCTCAGTTGAAACTCCGCTCGCTCTGTTCCTGGGTGTTCCAAAATGGGATTTTTCGTTTTTCTATTGGTTATATGTGCAATGAAACATGCAAATATGACTTCGTTGACTTTACGAAATAACGAATCAATTTTGCCTAATTTGTTGACGAATAGTCTGTATTTTTGCAACAGAACTTGTCTAAATTAAATATTTATAAATTTATAAACTCGACAAATATTAGTTTTAGTAATGAATTTTTGTAGAATGTATAAAACTTGTGTGCAATTTTCTGCCCTATATTTAGCACAATGCGGATGTTAGCCTGGTTCATACCAAAACACTAAGTATATATATCAGGGAATAACCGGAACCGAAATTTACCGGAACCGGAACCAGCAACCGGAACCGTCCATTTAAACCAGAACCGGAACCGGAGCCTGGTCTTCGAAATTTACATATAGTAAAACAGATGATGGATAAAATGAAGGTATAGTGGATTTAAAATGCATTAAAAATAACTTTTACATTAAACTTCATGTATTGCGATGGTATTATTGCCTTTTTGGACATTCAGAGCAAAAAATGTCTTCCACTATACATCATTGCGTATACTGCGTCAAATCGAATGTGCTTACAAAGCTTGGAGCGTGGAATACACACTGTCGCTCTGTCTCCAGTCGCCTTCCTTTACTACACATACGTTTGTTACATGTTCTTCTGTAGGAAACTTGAAATTATTAGTTTATATGATTCTAATAGAAAATAATATATAGAAGGTAATTTTCTGATCAGGTACACCGTTTAGGCTAGCGTGGACAAATAGTGCCCGTAAGTTAGATGATAATGATGATAACTTTCTAATCAGAATGCTACAAATGAGACACACTGTGACTCTCCTCGCACAGTTTCAATAAATACAGTTCTTTGCCAAGAAAGCAGTTTCTAGCTGCGTTGCAGATAACGTTAGTTTACTTCAATTTAGACTGATTTACCAAGTTTACAAACGCATTGGCGGGTGCTTGACGCAATTTATGTTAGCCAAGCATACCCTAAGTACTTCTGCGTAAGCCATACTCTGTTACCGAGTTGGACCGGTTTAACTCAAACGTATCTCAGACTTCTGGATGTGTAAAATAGCTGCTACAAGCATCGACCTGGCTTTAATTTAACAAACTCCTGCAGGTTATTATGAAAAATTCCTGCTCTAATTATGTGCCCTACTTACGTTTCACACGGCAAATTGGTTAGTTAATCTTTTCTTTTGCTTGGTTTTATTGGAGCTTGACCATTGTATAATATATATTACGTACATATGTTCGGATGACAGGATGAAGCAAAAAACGTGGAAAATTTCAAACAAAATTAAAGTTCAATTAAATTATGGTTTTTGCCCTTTGCCGGAACCGCAACCGGAAGACGATTTTCGCCGGAATTGCGGTTACTCCCTGGTACAGGGGTATGGCTCCCCCAAGGTTCGGAGTCAGAGAGCAAAATTAACGTTTTTACCTCATTTTAGTACCTTCATGGAAGCAAGATTATTTTTATCGTAACTTTCGATTTTTTGCTTGGTTTCATTTCATAGTAAAATGATAAATGCCGATCCTCGTTTTGGTTTTGCGATAAAGGCTCAGGATCATGGGGTTTGGGGTTGTCATTAAAACAGAAAAGATCATAATAGAATGGTTGCTAACCTTCTTGGCGTCAGCGATGAATAATAACTCCTGGATCCAATTGTGAGGTGAGTGGACCCGATAATCGTAGAACACGAAGAATAAACTGAGATAACGCCGTTAACACGTTGCTGATGCACTCGTATTGAACAGTGATCATTCCTTAACAGGAAGCGTCATGAACACAGATCTCGATGTTGAATTACTGTTCGTAACAAGCTGTTTAATGCAATTGTGTTCAAACCTACTGAACACCACAAGCTGCAGATTAAAGAAACTCCTGAACACCACAACTACTGACTCCTGCTCCCTCCAATCGTGACGGTGATTTTCGTTTTATGATGACAGTGTATACGACCGCTGCACTCCGCCAGTTGACAGTGATAATTCCTTATGAGGGATTGTTTTCATCTTTCTCGGTAACGTATATGTATGTAACAACTAGTTCAAATGAAGATACGGCATCGCGGTTATCCGTGACAGGGGTATGGTGCCCCCATGAATCCTCGACCCAAAATTCGAAAATATGTTCTGACTTCCTGGGCGGCTGAAAAGTTTTACATTGGGGGTTTTCGGGCATGGCAAACTCATTGTTGGTGTTGATTTTGCTCTGCGGTCCATGGTTCTATGTGTAAGGGGGTATGGCGCCTTCACGGTTCTTCTACCAAAAATACCTAATTTTACTGATACGTCCTGGGAGGCTCATAGCTTGCACTTGAGGGTTTTGGGACAAGGGAAACTTTTTCTGGTGTTACTTTTGTTCTGACTTGCTGGTATATCTACATATACTAGTTATTGAGGAGTTTCACGGACGGACAGGCGGTACCGATGTTTCCCGTCTGACAAAAAAAAACGCTTTGCTACCCTCCGCTCAAATATTATCAATATTGTCAGCTATCACCAATTGCTACATCGATCTGATTGACTCGCATTTCAAATTTGATAATTTGATTTAATAATTTATTCAAATGGGTCTAATTGCCTAACTGACATCGCACTGATTGTGGTTTGTTAATCAAAACGACAGATGTGTAGTAGAATGCATAAAGTATATAAGTAAATGATTACAATCATTAGCCGTACGCTCTGTAATTATCAGAAACTATTCAGAACATGTATCAACAAGGATTTGAGCAAATAGATACTGCTTAATCACAGGTCTGATTTCTAATCGTAAAGAGATACGTAACGAACTATCTCAAGCTGGTGTGGAACGATTGCTTCTGTTAATATTGTTTTCATATTTATAGGTTTATGTGGTGGCATCTGTCGTTGTAACTTGTGCCGTGGTTGTAACTGAGCTATTAATCGACTTGAAAATTCTCGAATTTCGGCAAAAACGACGCAATAGCGCCGCAGCTCGTTTTCTGTTCTACGCCAACATAGTTCTATTGGGAATTGCCGTTCTCGAAATGGCTGTGAAACTTGTTGTGATGGGACCGCTACGGCTCGTTCGTCATAAGGTTAGACTAATAGTGTGTGTAATATTAGCATATGTCCGTCGGTGTTTGTGTTAAAGGATTTAATATAATAGCTGTAACCGGAAAGGATTTAGTATAATAGCCGTAACCGGGAAAACTATGTGTTGAAGGTTGTTAATTTTTTATTACAACCAGTGTATCCAATTCAAGCAATTTCATATGCGATAATAGCAAGGTTTGTCGCTATAAACTTATTAGAATTTTCATTCGTTATATCTGGTGTCGTCTCTTAGCGTTTCCAGGTTTTCAAGTGTAACTGTAATATTCGTGAGGTACGCATTGTAATATTTAAAACGCTCTATCGCGACAATTCTGCAACGAGCTGCGCCGAAAAGCGCTATTAAATTTCGGATATGTTCATTGCAACGACGCACTTACTACAATAATAACTAATGCTAATATGTATCGAGTAGTGTTACGTTAACTGTTATGTAGTGGGCGTGTAATTGGAAACAACCCATATGAGCGATCGCTTTGGAAAGGACTTTGTATAAACGCCTTGTACACCACGTGTTTTCAAACCGAGAATGTGTTTAGCCAAAGGTATGACAGGCATAGGTTAGATATGGTGTCCACTTTTAGTTGCAGGAGATTATGGGGAGAAAAATCTTTTTTGACCTAAATCGACATTGGTTTTGTGTATTTCAGGTGGTAATAACAGTGTATGAGTAGTAGCTTTTATCATAGCCAAAGTGGTGAATTCTGAGTATGTAATGTGTACTTCTGATAAACGTATACAGAAATAAATTGAGCATCAACTTACGAGATGAGCCCAATATCAGCCATGTTACTTGAATAGTTCATAATATATACTAGATTACTGCGTGTTTAATTACAATGTCCATCTACCAGGGAGTAGGCGGAATTCCGGTTTCTCGTTCCAGATCCGGTTAATTTTTTCCGAAATCGAAGTTCCTGGTTCATGTGTTTTGGATATCTCCATGGCAAATTTGTAATAAAAGTTTTCTATTTTCTTGTCAAAGTTAGCTAAGAAATTAACTTCAAATGCAACACTATTCTTAGTGCTTAGTTGTATAATATAAATACAGAATAGTTTTTTCATTTGTAAGGCATGCAGAGATATCATTAGTTAATCAACGGCATTATAGTTTTGAAGTTATACTCTTTAGACCAGAGTTTGCTAGCTAGTTTATTGTCCAACATTGTGCGACAAACAACTACTGCCAATTGTGTCTTCATCGGTTAGGTCTCATATGCTCGTAAAAGCACAATATAAAACAATTTCGAATACTTCATTGTTGAAAATTGACTAACAATACTTTGCCTTTGAGGGAGAACGGGGAGTTTTGCTGGTCTGGGCTGATCACCTAATTCGAAATCCTAAATTGAGTTTCCTCAGCAACCGCTTAAGGTACAGGTAGGCATAATACATGGTACATGCTTCACCTCATAAGTTTGTAAAATGCTGGACGTACTTGCTAAGTAGGGGAATAGGACAGCGTGGAAAAATTCAGATCTTGCAACAACTATCAAATGTGTTTTTCGGTTAATTCCGTTATAGCTACAACATTATTACATGCATTTTGATCCTGATTTTTTTATGTACTTACTGATGGAGGCTCACTCCTTGAACGGAGAAATTTTGAAAGCTGATTGCTTTTGGTTTCCCAGCCCAGATAAATTCGCGGTTGCATCCAGTAGGGTTTTCCTTTAATCCTGGAGGAACTGTTCGTCTTAACCGAGGGACGCAGCATGCCGGGGCGGCCGTCTGACTCTTCGGAGGCCTTATTACTCTTCGACCCGCCCCACTCCCGAACTTTTGACAGACATACTGCGCCTGTGTCTTCACTGTATATAAACAAAATAATGCTAGGTGGAAACATTCAAAATTTATAAATCAGCGAAAGAATTATAATTTTTAAATAAATTGTACGTTGTGGGACCCTAGTGCTTGCGGAATTGGCTGCTTTCCATGTAAGTACAATTGCGTTCATCTAGTTGCTATCCAGCTATCCCTAAAATCTATAGACCCAATATAGCCCTTTATGCACAAGTAATTGAAAAATATCAAAGTTTCATATTTTTATTACCGAAATTTTGCATTTCTTGTCCCGTGCAGCACCTCAAAATGTAATGACGTACACAATGTACTGTTAAATCAATGAAACCAACGTGTTTAACCGGTTTAATAATTTGATAACGCCAATCGTTTACCCTCCACTATTTTATCTTATTGATAAAACCAAATTCTGGTTCCGACTAAAAATTGTAGTTCTGGTTCCGGTTACTTACGGCCAGCTACATAGAGGATATATCGATGTACAAAATGAGACTGATAACACCTATATAGCTGGAACAGTTCTGGAGTTACGCAGAAGATATATTCTGCATAATTCATTATCTGCCATATTTGTGTAGTCATTCGTGACAGTATTGCTTAAATTTATTGAAGATGGAAGTATTCGATGCCGTAGTCGTCGTTACGGCATTTTCTTTGGTTTTAACAGTTGGAAATAAAGACCGATCAACGTCCGGGTTGGGTTTTATTGTAATGGCACGCTTGTGGCGTCTTACAAAAATCCTTAATAGTGAGTTTTTCGTTAATGGTATATTACACGTCGTGGTGTTGCATAATGAAGTTGAATTATAATTATTGTTTCATAATTATTCTATGCGATGTCGCAGCAGAAAAATACTTTGTGTTTATATTCTTGAAGTTAAAAAACAATATGAATAAAATCAGTGGTGTAGACAAGGCTTAAGAAGGGGGTTCTGGTGGGTTGAGTAACTGAGAATCTCAGAACCCTGTTCTAATCTGTTCGAACCTGATTTGTTTTATTTCATGCGTTCACAATTGACAAGTCACGAAAATGGTACGTGGATGCTTTGTCATCAGATAATTCCGCACGACAGAGCGCTGGGCACGAAGGTTTCTGCATGCTTAATGTGTACTTAGTATGGCATTAACAATAAATATAGCTGAAGTTCGTGTAACGAGGGCCCGGGTTTTCCCATCGAGTATCAAATCGGAAATTTCGAAATATAAAAGAGGACATTGGACTTGGTAGAACCTAAAACTCTCCGAGGGGAACCGAAGTAGACCATAGCTACCGCACAGTCCAGTTCTTCAATTTGAAAGTTTCATCACTATGGTATAGCTTATACTTTTGCAAGACTTGTTCATGTTTTGTGCGGACAGTTTTAATATTACTGATATTACTGAAATTTTGATAAAGCTGTTGCGAAATACAACATGATGTAGTCCATAGAAAGATTTGGTTATTTGTTTTGCAATAAAATTATATGTACTAAATCATTCATCATTTTGCCTCCCAGCGGCATATCGTTCAGCTCGCACCTAACTAGTGAACAAACACGGAACCCCGCTGCGTAGTATATA
The DNA here is from genome assembly GCA_030248225.1 of Trileptium ribeirensis. Taxonomy (NCBI): domain Eukaryota; kingdom Metazoa; phylum Nematoda; class Enoplea; order Enoplida; family Thoracostomopsidae; genus Trileptium; species Trileptium ribeirensis. The sequence continues at coordinate 2,992 of JASANE010016000.1, read as the reverse complement.
AAGTTGAGATTTTTTATAAATAATGGCCACATGAACAATTTCGGCGAATAAGCCATCAGCTATTTTCAGGGTGTACACAGAGGGGCCAATCATATTAAAATATAATTTTGTTTTGTGCTTCATGATGCTATAAACTGACCTTTATAATGCGGTCCGCATAATTTTTTGATCTGGATTGAGCTAATCGGTGCATATGTTTAAACTTTCGCAAGACAGGGTCTTTCTTACTGACACGACATCTCATATATAAAAAATTGTTAAGATTGCACTTGCTGCAGGTTCCACTAAATATATTTGTAGAAAAATACAATGAAATTACAATGGATTCGTACATTTCATTTTGACAACTTACTGTACTGCCAGTTCTCTAATTTCAGGCATTGTACAGACAGTGCGTAACGAAGCTGATCGCAAATTGATGAAAGAACGACGAACACGTCGTGCCCTGGAGCGTGAAATTTGCAACCTTAAAGACTATTGTTTGCAACAGCAATGTGAACTTGATACGCTTCGAATGATTTTGCGGTGAGATTGTTAAGTTAGCGCCGTTGTGAAATTTTATTTTTTAATTCTCGTTTAGTTAACATGTATCCTCATTCCTAAATTGACCGCTACAGCGTTTGTTTTGGATGAGATTAGTGCTAAACTTGGCTTGGATATTTACGTACCGCAATTATTACATGGAAATTAACACGCAAACATGTTTGGAATGCTAAATGCACCTCAAGTACAATTATTTTCTGTAGCTCACAGTGATGACAAGTACTATATATCGCTAGAACAACTATACAGTCATTGTTTAATATTTAGGAAACGGTTTTGTTACTCTCATTAGAAGTTGTGCCGCTGTTTGCAGCGAATATGTTGAAACATCGGTTCTAGTTCTTTGATGATTTGTTATCTCCAGCTTGCCACACTCCTTCCGAGAGGTTTCCTTGTTATTGCTAATTTTCTAGACTACGTACATTCTTTTATTCTACGGCTGCGAACATGCAGCTACAAGCAGTGACTTCATAGCAATTATGTTGATTGTTTGTAGCCAGTCATTATGCGAAGCTCTTAGTTACATGTTTTACTGAAATTTGGGATGTTCACAATACGACGTCAACCGTAGTTTTAAAAGACATCGATGTTGCGAGAGTCTTCTGTTTTTATAGACCAAACATCGCATGTAAACTAGTCCGGAAAGAACGACAGCATTGCAGAGTTTTTCCAGCGGAATCGTTTGCTTGTCATATACTAGTCATAATGCTGAACTTACTTTACTAATTCGATGTGATGTTTACTCGCCAGATGCTCCTGTCCCAGTTACAATGAGAACTTTTCGACATTAGGTTTCTGCTATCATCCAGTAAAACCTTTGTAACTTCTGGAGAGAAGCCATGAACTCCTGGTTAGACGGGCATCCCGAGAAGACACTGTGTATAATAGTGATGTAGTTCTAATGAAGCATTAGAAATGGGTTTTTGCCCTAGTTACCCAGAAAAAATTTTTACATGGTGTATTTCACATCGATGGATAGGTCTTGTCACGTCTTGTCGAAGTCACGGATTTCTTGATTTCTGACATTAGATTTAGCTTCTTTCTCATTGTTTTATCGTGCCATCTCAATTAAATGACAGTGATAATTTTGATAATAGTCACATTTTTTCGATATTCCAAGGCTGAGCCGAGTTGTGTGGAAAAACCGGTCAGATTTGGCGCATATTTGCCAAAAATTGGAACAAAATTTTTTCGAGGTACGATAATTTTTTGTTTTTTTTAGTATTTTTAGGTTGGACTAAAATTTTCCTTACCAAATAATATATTTTGCTTGGATATAATAGGGCAAATTAGAAGAAGAATTTTCATTCTAGTGGAATTAAAAATGGCGCACTACGTTCCTCCTGAATGTGGCTTCTTTGGCACTTTTGGCCCGATTTTGGTCATTTTTAACAATTAGTCGATTTTGATTGGAAAATAATTGTCGCGAGCCAGGAAGAAACTAAAAAATCTAATGCATGAAGTTTTCGTATTTCTCCAAAGACTGCTATAAAAGTTTGATAGAGTTTTGAAAATTGAGGGGCTAGATATATTTTGGAAATATCTTGTGCATATTAGACAAATTTCTAAAAAAATCTAAGTCGAACAGTCGTAGCTAGTTGGTTGTGAGTTATGATTTCAGCTGTATTTAGGTATTTTGACCCGGTTTTTGGTCCAAGCTTGCTAGTTCGCGGTCTATGAGTTACTTCCTATCCAGATCCTGCATCGCTGGCATCCAGTGGCCTCTGATGGCTTAGGGACCCATTGGATGCCTTGAAATACCCCTAATTTCCACTTATTGGTCAAATTTAGATGATTAGATTTTGTTTTCGGTTCACAGGTGCTAGTTGACGCCTTTGAACTATATTTTATCCAAATACCACATTTGTGGCGTCCAGTTGGGTTCCGATGGCTCTCTATATATCAGAGTATCTAAAATACTCTGATCAAATCTTATTTGTAGATCTAATGTTATACATGGATAAACACCCGGATAACCTCTGCTGCAGGGATCCGGGGTATTCTAGTTTCAATAATAATCAACTGCAGTTTATCGTGTGTTCTGCATGAGAACCCATAAACCGCCGTTGCCTACAACAGAATTTGTGAGTTCTCTCAGAACAGAATCCACAATTTATTGTATTTTTGACCCGGAGATTCTGAAAAATTGTTTTTGGTCCAGGGTTGCCGTTTTGTTGAAAATTCGTTATTGAATTTGTGTTCGCTCGATAGTTCTTGTCGAGGGGAATCGTCTGCTGCAGAAAAAATTTTGTTATTTTGTCAAACAATTTGTTTTTGGTAATTTTTAACGACTGAATGAAAATTCAGGTTTGCCTTAAGTTGTTCAGCGTTTTGCTTATGTAATATCGACGTGACGCTGCTGCACTGCGCACTTCCCAGACGCAATGCCCATACGACCCCGGCTATCGTGACTTCAAGGGCGGACCTGATGGGTTTCAATCACGCGAAT
>JASANE010015999.1:0-10451 GCA_030248225.1 Trileptium ribeirensis | reverse complement strand
AGATAGTGAGTTCCCCCTATTGCGAAATCCGGTTGTTTGTATTGCGTAAATTAATTCCACAAGTACGTATATTTTGGTTGCCTATTATTTTAGCTATGGAAGAATTGGATGGCGACGACGTTCGTCTTTCTTCGAATGGACGATACGCTGCCAGAGATATTGTGCAGGCAAGTATCAATACGCTGCGTGTCTTGTTTTCATAGCTTCTATGAAACGTCATATATAGCGGATAAATATGAATTTATGTAAAGTGAAAATTTGCAAGAAATTGATTTGATGGGGAGTTATTTACTTTATGCATGCCAAATCAGTTCCCCACTGAATCTACATATTAGCAGCATCAATTAGCTGTATATACCCACCGTTACGCTTTATATATCAGCCAAAAAATTTTTTGGGTTTGACCGAACCAAGCTACGCGTTTGCTCGTGAAATCAGTTACCGCTGTTTCGCCAACATAGATATGCCCCAGGACATCATACCCGATTGAAATCAGAGCTAAATTGGTATTCTCTTTATCGATATATCGATGATAACAAAACCTGTGCAGTTTGTTTTCAAAAATGGTGATTTTTCACTCCGAGCTCCTTAACCGGTGCAGACATTTTGCTCAAACTCTCTATCCTACCGTATGGTTTAGAAATGATTCCTTTTTGCTGGATGTTTGCTTGCTGCTTAAAAATGTTATAGCACTGCTTGTAGGATGTGCGGTCAGTCGCATTGCGACTATAATTTCTTGTGCTGTTGCGATCTGTTCTGTGCTTGTACACTTTGCAGTAAGATTTGCTAACTTACAGTGTAAATTTCCAGAGCATTAGTCTTATAATCAAGGTCGCAATTTTAATTTTATTGCGCATTTTTAAAATACATACTTCAGTCTTATCGCAATCTGAATAATTTCTAGTTGACGAGTATCTTGCAACTCAGGAGACAATGTTGGTACGCCTTTCTTTCATATCTATATATCGTTTTTAAGATGTGGTATATACTACATTTCTTACTCCCAGCTTTAATGAATCGACCGTCTTCATGCCGTTTGTGTAGGCAGCACACTATATACATTAAACTACACAGCTCGGATGTGAAACCTCATTTAGAGTAGAAGGGAAATCAAACTTTATTACTTTAGGTACAGTACTCGACACAATTCACTGTCTCTTTAAAATTGAGCGAACAAAAACAAGTTATAAAATAAAGTTTTATTATCCCATGAGCAAAGTTACTAGCGGTGGCCAAGTGTGACGAGTACTGTGTAAAATAAGCTATAATAGCTAATTTAGGAAATCAGTAAAGTCACTAATACTTCTCGGTGTGTTTTTCTGAAAATGAAAATTATAAAATTGTAATATATGTGTGTAACTGGTACCGAAATTAGTTGGAAACGGAAAAGCAATTTTTAAATGGAATTGAAACCATGTTATGTACATGTTTTCAGTTTACAATGGTAAATAACTTGAGCTATAAATAGGGGTCGTATGATCTTATGATGTGATAAGAGAACTTTCCAAACGTTTAGCGAGCTAAAGTTTTTCGACGACCGCTTGATTTACGCACCGACAGTGATTGTCTCGTATATGTAAAAAATTCTGAACTCGGTTCAGGAAAGAACGCCAAAAGGACTTCGTTTTCGGTAAAACTGACGTTTGGGTTTGTATCAATGTCTAAATTGTAATTATGCGTGAGCCGATGAAATTCGAATGAATATTATGACTAGAATTGGAACTTGAAATTGTTTTACGTCTATGCAAAAAAATATTTACCCACATTGTTATCCGCAATTTTAATTTTTTTGGGCGCTGATTCATAATTGTTTCTCGAATCCAAATTGTTAATAGTCATTCTCAACTTTCCAGGATTCATAAATAAGTACAGTTTAGTTATAGTGTGAATGAATTAAATGTTGTGTATTGTTTGTTTTTGTAGTTTGTGCCGCTGCGGAATTTCATTACCACTCAAAGCACTGCTGATCTCACGGCGAGTCGTGCTCGATTAGCGAAAGAGGTCCTTGCTGAAATACCAGAGCAGTTTACCTCATACATGAAGGCGAATGGAATTAAGCCAGGCTCTTGGCCTGGCGCTCGCCCTCCGTTGGATCAACAGACATATTTTTCAGCTCAGACATTACCTCAAAGTGGTTCTTTGGATCATGGATTTGGGGCTGGCTTTCCACGCCAGCAAGCACAAAATGGCTATCATGGCACCTCAGGAACACAACCTAATGCACCTGCAAAGTCGTCACGAAATGAGCCGCCACCGCCATATGATTTGTATAGCGATGAAAGTAGACCGCCGTACCGTATTTAAATCGTACATATTTTCCCTTTTGACTATAAATGATTAAATCCACCAAAAATGTTTTAATGTTTCTCTGTGTTGTTGGAGATATTAGTTACTAAACGCGGAGCTGGATAAAATCTGAGAGTGTGTTTTGTTCGAATAGACGTTACTATTTTGATATGTAAATATCCTCTGTTGTATCCGTCCAGTAGTGCTCTTAATTTGTACTACGAACAACAAAATTGCTCAAATGTGCGAACATATTTTCTGTAATCAGAATGTAGTGAAACGTAGTGGAGATTGTGTGTTGCAAGGGAGAATCTTTTAAATTCCGTCTCTCTGTGTGTGTGTGATTGGCCATAACTCGTTAACGACTTAACCGCTTTTCATGATCTTGGGCTCATTCGAACCGGCACGGTTGATTTACCGCGATGGGGGTTTTTTGATTTGGGGTCAGGGATCAAAACGTGGGTTTTTTGCCCCGTTTTAGTACCCTTCACGGAACGCAAGGTTATTTTTATCTTAACTTTCGAAATTTTTCTCTGGTTGGTTTTATTACATAGTAAAATAACAAATGCCGATGCCTATTTTTGTTTATCTATTAAGGCTCCAGTTCTGGATTTATGGGGTTTGAAGTAAGGGGTATGGTTCCTCGACCCAAAATTTGAAAATTTGTTCTGGCGTCTTGGACGGCTGATAGTTTCACCTGTGGGTTTTCCGGCATGGGAACTCATTGCCGGTGCTGGTTTTGCTCTGTGGCCTATGGTTCCATGCGTACGGCGGTATGACGCCCCATGGATCGGAGTCATAGGGTCAAAATGATGGTTTTTTTGCCCCATTTTAGTACCCTTCACGGAAGCAAAGTTATTTTTATCTTAACTTTTGAATTTTTTTTCTGTGGTTGGTTTTATTTCCGATGCCTCTTTTTTATTTTTCGATTAAGGCACCGACCGGTTCTAGAGTTGTGGGATTTGAGGTATGGTGCCCTAATGGTTTCTTGATCCAAAATTCGAAAATATGTTCTGACGTCATGGGCGGCTGAAAAGTTTAACTTGGGGTTTTTGGGCATGGGAAAGTCATTGCCGGTGTGGTTTTGCTCTGTGACCCATGGTTCCATATGTACGTAGATATGGCGCCCCCAAGATTCGGTGTCACAGAGCAAAATAAAGGTTTTTACCTCATTTTAGTACCCTTCACGGCATGGGCTTAGCTAGGAAAAATTTCGTGGGGTGGGACGGTCTCGCTCAGACCGAGATCTTATGTCGCTTCGTTCCTCCCGACCGGTGTGTTTTTGCCCTGCAGGGCCGAATTTTAGATTTTAAAAGTAAAAAAGCAATTCCCAGGCTTCTCCTACAGGAGAAGTGCAGTCCAGGTGAGAAAACATTTTTTCTAAGGGGGGACCATTGGTAATTTTTCAGGTGAAAAAATTTCGGACGGGGGGAATTCCCCTTCCTCCTGGCTACCCCCCTGCTTCGCGGAAGCAAATTTTTTTATCTTAACAGCGAATTTTTTCTCAGCTTGGTTTTATTCCATAGTAAAATGATAAATGCCGATACCCCTTTTTGTTTTTCGATTAAAAATTTCGGTTTGAAGTATGGCACCCCGTGGTTCCTCGACCCAGAATTCGAAAATTTGTTCTGACGTCCTGGACGGCTGTAAACTTTTACTTGGGGGTTATGGGGCATTTGAAGCTTATTGCCCTTGGTAGTTTTGTTCCAACTTGTGCGGTAATGTGTGATATCCACATATAGCATATCGACGTATGCTATCGAGAGCTGATTGGCTGTGCACGCAAAAGGCGTAGGTGTAGCTAACTATGCTTCACTACGTTCTACAATCTCAATAGAGTTACTAGTGTACACAATATGGATATTTTTATATAATTATGTTCCGAACAAAATGCTTGATAATAATGCATGAGTAAACCTAAGTTGTGCTGCCTGTAAGGGCGTAGCCGGGAGGGGGGGTTGCAGGGGTCGTGAGCCCGTCCCGCTTTTTTTTTGGTTCAACCCCAAATAAAAGTTTTTTTGAATGATTCCGGTTGAAAATCATGTCGGAAATTGTTCTAAAACTAGCCTCTCTCGGACTAGAAAACAATTACTTTCAACCGCATTTTTTGACCAAACTTCAGATTTGTATATAAAAATGCCCTATTTTGGCAGTAGTTGCATTTTTTCTTGTTTACGGCGTACTTAATATACCAATTCTGGAACCCGCTTCCACATTTCTGAGCGCGACCCTCCCTCGGACTCTACTTTTAGGTACCCATTGTGGGCCGCGACCCCACTCCCCACCCTTCAAAATTCTTGGCTACGCCCTGGCTGCCTTCTATCGTATGTTAACACGGCATACAAAATGCTGTTTGCGGATCATTAAAAATATTTCCGTATTCATAACATTTTCGTTTGCAGATTCACTGTGTATATTCACAAAACGGTGAGTTTCATTATCGCTAGCATGATACGTCTGTATTACGTTTTAACCATGACTACTATTTAGGGATGTGCCGGTACCATGTTTTTCGCCGGTACCGGTACCGGCGCCGGTACCGGTACTGTTGACTGACTAAGCATATAGTTTGAAATTCTTGTAAAAAATTTTGGTGACCTAACTATGTAGATCTACACTGAAGTTAATGAATATCAGTTTTTTATTTTTTAAACAGGGCTCGAACTAGCCATCTCTCAATCCGAATATCTAAAAGAAGAGCGGACCGCTATGCTAAATGGCCTCAAAAGTCGAACGGAAAATCTAGACACTAATCCGCTGTACTACATAGCTACAGTTCTGGACCCACGATTTAAAATGAAGGTTTTTAATGATCCAAACCTTAAAGTTACGGTGAAAACTGAGCTTATTCGTAGCAGACAGTTCCGTAGGCATTAGCAGGACGTTCGAGCTTGCGAAATGGTATCACGTAGTTGGAGTTGGAATGTGTTGTTCGGTGTCATCACGGTTCACCACAGTCCAGTACGGCCCAGAGGCAGTTCTACGCATAGTTTTTCCACATATTCCACAAAATTAGGGTTTTTCCACATTGTCCACAAGATTAGCACCGGCGCCGGTACCGCGTGGTACCGGCCCGGTACCGGTACCATGGTAACGGCGCCGGTACCGGTACTTGGTACCGGCACATCCCTACTACTATTCACAACTCACGATGTGGCAACTTGGCCGTGTAATACGTGTAGGTACCAAACCGCCACAGGTAGTTTAAAGCTTTTGAAACTCCAAACGGCTACTGTTGTTAGTTAATGTCTTGCGCTCCATTGTATACTAGTTTATGAAATATACTAGCACACCAACAGCGTCTTGAAACAATTTAGGCTAGCTTACAACATTGCAAACTATTCAGAATGATTTATGTTTTGGTGCCTTATACGTTTTACAGGCTGAAGTAAAATTTTGTTTTATATGGTTGTATTAGAACTTAATCATTGGAGAAAAGGTATATTGGACAGGATCGCAGCCAAAGCAAAAAACGTGAAAACAATTGAACAGAAATTTTAAATTCCGGTCCAGGTATGGTTTTGTCTTTTACCGGAAAACGATTTCGCCGGAACTTGAGTTTCTGTTACTCTTTGCTATTGATAGAACTGGATAGCAGAAAGGATGCTTATTTACTTATGCATAACACATTGTGATTTTTCGCGATTATAGAACGTTAGATTTTTATGTACTTTTTTTGATGCGTTTGACTATGGCTCCTCTTTTATTCCTCTAGTGGTATTATGTTTTGTAAGCATATCATATTAACCAGAGTGAGGTTAATACTTCCTGCTTCGATGAAGGCATTTCCGTGTCATTAGAAAAAGAATATTTAAGAAGGTCATACTGTCGTTATATACGTAGTACTTCAAAAGTGGATGTTAAGAGGGTCAATAGGTTTTTGATATCAGTAGATCACCTCAGATGATCTTGTTACCTAGGATGTGCTATGGGCCTGTTTCAACGTAGACATATTCTACTAATTTATGTATCGTGTCGTAAGCATATCACGAAATGTTCAAAATAATCTATCATGTGTTATTACAATATTATTAATTATATTGTTTTGCTAAGTCCACAAAAATGTGCATTTAATTTGTATAAGTTTCTACGGTTTGAAATTTCACGGTTTGTGTATATTGAGGAAAAAATTGATTATATTCGTTTTCACATTAGATTGACGCAATGAGACTAGCATTTTTAGATTTTTTGGGTATGTCACGATTTATTATGGTAATGTTAATTTTATAAAGTAATTCATTATCAAATTCTTATGCAACGTATTCGGAGACTTAGAAAGTTGGAATCGAAACAAATATATTTTATTCTGAGGTTGTTTAGAAACCTCAGCGCGCAAACTCAGTTTACGTTACTATGTAATGTAGCTATCAATGCCATTTACATTGGACAACGCCATTTTGAGTGTGTGATACTGCCTGTATACGATGCTTTTTGTAATTTTACTTCCAGTAATTTGCTCACCTGTTTATTATATTTTCTACCATTAATTACTTAAGTTTGTAGTGCAGCAGTATAGAATTTTGCAGTCTTCAAAAAAATGGTAGAAGATTATGTCGTTCCTTCGTTTCATTATGTATAGTATGCTGATGATTATTTGCTGTTAAATTTTATGAAATTTCTTAAGGGCAAGCGTTAACAGAATATTGTGCTTGTTTTGTGAATCTAATGCGTGAGATTCCTCAATGATTTCAGTGTGTCATTCTGAAGATCATAACTAAGTGTTGGCGCTTCATATCTCAGATAAGACGACATTTAATGCAGGGAGGGCATCATGCTCTCACTAATAGCAATTAACCATATCCATTTTACGTGTAGGATTATTGAGATTGTGCAAACCGGAGATGGAACCGGGTCACTTATTTGGGACCCGGTGATCCGGGGGGCTAGCTGATCCGGTTGCTTCCAATTGTTTTTTTGCAACGCCAAATCCAATTGTCTATATTGCATCGCAAGTGCTCCTTTAGCGCTCTGCAAGTACCATGTTTAGACTGTAAAAAGTGTCATTTTTATTTGCTTCGTGGGTTCTCTAACAACGCTTACGCATTGTTACCAGGCTGTAAGACGAAGATGTGACCCACACATAAATCACCGCCCCAACGGTGCGTGGGGTTGGGGGTCTTGTTGTGTCTGGGGCGTTCGGGCGGGCAGAGCAAAACCAGCACCGGCAATGACTTCCCATGCCGGAAAGACCCAGCAGGCTTAAATTATCAGCCGTCCAACACGCCAGAACAAATTTTCAAATTTTCGGTAGAGGAGACCATACCCCTTACTTCAAACCCCATAAATCCAGAACTGGAGCCTTAATAGATAAACAAAAATAGGCATCGGCATTTGTTATTTTACTATGTAATAAAACCAACCAGAGAAAATTTTCGAAAGTTAAGATAAAAATAACCTTGCGTTCCGTGAAGGGTACTAAAAACGGGGCAAAAACTTCCACGTTTTGATCCCTGACCCCAAATCAAAAAACCCCCATCGCGGTAAATCAACCGTGCCGGTTCGAATGAGCCCAAGATCATGAAAAGCGGTTAAGTCGTTAACGAGTTATGGCCAATCACACACACACGAGAGACGGAATTTTAGATTCTCCCTTGCACACACAATCTCCACTACGTTTCACTACATTCTGATTACAGAAAATATGTTCGCACATTTGAGCAATTTTGTTGCTCCTAGTACAAATTAAGAGCACTACTGGACGGATACAACAGAGGATATTTACATATCAAAATAGTAACGTCTATTCGAACAAAACACACTCTCAGATTTTATCCAGCTCCGCGTTTAGTAACTAATATCTCCAACAACACAGGAGAAACATTAAAACATTTTTGGTGGATTTAATCATTTATAGTCAAAAGGGAGAAAATATGTACGATTTAAATATGGTACAGCGGTCTACTTTCATCGCTATACAAATCATATGGCGGTGGCGGCTCATTTCGTGAACGACTTTGCAGGTGCATTAGGTTGTGTTCCTGAGGTGCCATGATAGCCATTTTGTGCTTGCTGGCGTGGAAAGCCAGCCCCAAATCCATGATCCAAAGAACCACTTTGAGGTAATGTCTGAGCTGAAAAATATGTCTGTTGATCCAACGAAGGGCGAGCGCCAGGCCAAGAGCCTGGCTTAATTCCATTCGCCTTCATGTATGAGGTAAACTGCTCTGGTATTTCAGCAAGGACCTCTTTCGCTAATCGAGCACGACTCGCCGTGAGATCAGCAGTGCTTTGAGTGGTAATGAAATTCCGCAGCGGCACAAACTACAAAAACAAGCAATACACAACATTTAATTCATTCACACTATAACTAAACTGTACTTATTTATGAATCCTGGAAAGTTGAGAATGACTATTAACAATTTGGATTCGAGAACAATTATGAATCAGTGTCTTAAAAAATTAAAATTGCGGATAACAATGTGGGTAAATATTTTTTTGCATAAACGTAAAACAATTTCAAGTTCCAATTCTAGTCATAATATTCATTCTAATTTCATCGGCTCACGCATAATTACAATTTAGACATTGATACAAACCCAAACGTCAGTTTTACCGAAAACGAAGTCCTTTTCGCGTTCTTTCCTGAACCCAGTTCAGAATTTTTGACATTTTTGAGACAATCACTGCCGTTTCGTAAATCAAGCGGTCGTCGAAAAACTTTAGCTAGCTAAACGTTTGGAAAGTTCTCTTATCACATCATAAGATCATACGACCCCTATTTATAGCTCAAGTTATTTACCATTGAAAACTGAAAACATGTACATAACATGGTTTCAATTCCATTTAAAAATTGCTTTTCCGTTTCCAACTAATTTCGGTACCAGTTACAAACATATATTACAATTTTATAATTTTCATTTTCAGAAAACACACCGATAAAGTATTAGTGACTTTACTGATTTCCTAAATTAGCTATTATAGCTTATTTTACACAGTACTCGTCACACTTGGCCACCGCTAGTAACTTTGCTCATGGGATAATAAAACTTTATTTTATAACTTGTTTTTGTTCGCTCAATTTTAATGAGACAGTGAATTGTGTCGAGTACTGTACCTAAAGTAATAAAGTTTGATTTCCCTTCTACTCTAAATGAGGTTTCACATCCGAGCTGTGTACTTTAATGTATATAGTGTGCTGCCTACAGAGATGGCATGAAGACGGTCGATTCATTAAAGCTGGAGAAAAAAGTAAATGTGACAGATGAAAAATATTAAAACTCATATATAGATATGAAAGAAAGGCCTACCAACATTGTCTCCTGAGTTGCAAGATACTCTGTCAACTAGAAATTATTCAGATTGCGATAAGACTGAAGTATGTATTTTAAAAAATGCGCAATAAAATTAAAATTGCGACCTTGATTATAAGACTAATGCTCTGGAAATTAACACTGTAAGTTAGCAAATCTTACTGCAAAGTGTACAAGCACAGAACAGATCGCAACAGCACAAGAAATTATAGTCGCAATGCGACTGACCGCACATCCTACAAGCAGTGCTATAACATTTTTAAGCAGCAAACAAACATCCAGCAAAAGGAATCATTTCTAAACCATACGGTAGGATAGAGAGTTTGAGCAAAATGTCTGCACCGGTTAAGGAGCTCGGAGTGAAAAATCACCATTTTTGAAAACAAACTGCACAGGTTCTGTTATCATCGATATATCGATAAAGAGAATACCAATTTAGCTCTGATTTCAATCGGATAAAACGTCCGGGGGCATATCTATGTTGGCGAAACAGCGGTAACTGATTTCACGAGCAAACGCGTAGCTTGGTTTCGTTACTTCTTAACCCAAAAAATTTTTTGGCTGATATAAGAAGCGTAACGGGTGGGTATATACAGCTAATTGATGCTGCTAATATGTAGATTCAGTGGGGAACTGATTTGGCATGCATAAAGTAAATAACTCCCCATCAAATCAATTTCTTTGCAAATTTTCACTTTACATAAATTCATATTTATCCGCTATATATGACGTTTCATAGAAGCTATGAAAACAAGACACGCAGCGTATTGATACTTGCCTGCACAATATCTCCTCGGCAGCGTATCGTCCATTCGAAGAAAGACGAACGTCGTCGCCATCCAATTCTTCCATAGCTAAAAAAATATAAACCAAAATATACGTACTTGTGGAATGAATTTACGCAATACAAACAAC
>JASANE010015998.1:0-10892 GCA_030248225.1 Trileptium ribeirensis | reverse complement strand
CCGTGCGGGTAGATGCCTTTGGATGCCATCAGTGAGGTGACGTCTGATTCACTGGAGTTTTAACGGCGTATCACCAGATGAGCACGCTGCGACGGGCTTACAGCAACGTCAACCAAAGCAAGGATTGTGTTTTGCTGTTGCCGGCGACAATTTGTTGTTGGTTTGACAAGTGGAGGGTCTGTTGATTCTTCGGCGATGATGGCTTCGTTGAATTTGTTGAAGCAGTAGCCGAGTAGTAGCCTCGTCATTCGAAGCAGTAACGTGAGTTTGAGCGGCACTTGGAGCAGCTAGTATCGATTCGTTCGAGGCTTGTGATTGCATTGCATTTTTGCGGTAGGAAGAACAGGCTCATTTACTTCGTGTCACTATAATAAATTAATCGTCGCTTCTGTTGTCATTCATCCGAGCAGTGTCAGGTCCGTCGCTGCAGGCTGTTTCAGGATGAACATCGTTGTTTTGTGTCGTAGCCGGCGCGACATCTAACAGAAGATTGATGACGACCTTCAAGAGACTGCTGTTTGAACATGACGCAGATATCCGACACAGCTGTCCGCGGAGAATATCAAGATCCACTACCGAAGTTGCCATTTTTATGAATTAATAATCACATCGATGGAGTCGAATTGTAGACGAATGTGGCGGTGCCGGTTGGGAAAAAGTACAAATAAAGAACTCGCCTAAAAGGTGAAAAAAAGAAATTTCACACAAAAAACACGATATGCCAGAAAGTGAAATTATTAAATTTAGAGTATGTATATAAACATATACATATACGAGCCGAGGTTCGGAAGGGAGAAGAAGGTGGTGCAATACCCGGTGGAATAAATTTTCGAAATGTTTTAGGACTCAAAATTTTTCCTAATGCTCTAGTTTTTGACAATTTTTCCTCTATTTTTGCTGAAAGCTCGAAAGAGATGTGTGCGCAGCCCAAGAGGGGATAGGGCTACCTGCCGGAGGGAGGAGGCTATTCCCGGTGGGATAAATTTTCGAAATGTTTTAGGACTCAAATTTTTTCCTAATTTTTGGCAATTTTCTCCTAATTTTTGACAATTTTCCCTCTATTGTGTACGAAGCCCAAGAGGGGGATAGGGCTACCTGCCAGATGGAGGAGGATCGGCGCTTTGCTCGAGGGGGTCCGATGGCTCAGGAGAGGGTAATCCCCTCTCCCCGTATGAGTATGTATGGCACAAATACAAACGAGTTCGTCACAAGCACGCTAAATTTGATATTAGCATAACATGTTCCACAAATGTTGTGACATGTTTACGTCTAAGCGACAAGCACATTGTCATAGCTAAACTCCCTTCAAAAATAGCCTAAGGGTAGGCAATTCACAAGAGTTGAGATGGCGGGCGTACCAATCAACACGGCATGAAGCTGTAGCTGTCACATTGACGTACAATTTGGTATTGTTTTATGTGACATACAAATAAATTATACGCTTTATTTTTATAGTTTAGTATCGCAATACGTGTCCTCAGTCAACGTACGGTTTTAACACTTTCGAGACAATACCTAATGTAGACTGATATTTTTTTACCCCAAGGATCAAATATAATCACATATATTTGCATTTTTCTTTAAATTTTTAGCGCATTATAAGTAAGTTTATTCGCACTCCGCGTTCGTAAGACTGACGGGGTCTGCGGAACCGTCCGGCAAAATCCGAAAATGCTGCTGGGCGGTACCGCTGTGAATTAGACAACATACTAGGCGTATTTTTTCGTCAATTCTCACGGAATTTCGGTCTTATATATCACTCTGTTCCCTTTCAACGCCAAAAAAACCATGTGAGTGGTTCGGCGGACCCACTCCTCAATCTTTGAAGGAGAAATAGGAGGCTTTCATAATTTATTATATATATATGGTCTATAAAAGCGGGGGCATTAATATCGCATTGTCCACTAGTGAGCTATGTTTGTGAACTGACATAGTTTCAAATCGGAAATATAATGTGTACTAGAACCATAGCCTACAGGCTCGCTTTTATGACTGCACTGCCTTCCTAAAATATGTTGCAAATTCTGTGTCATGATTGCACACTTTCGTACTAATATGAGTAAGTTGATAATTCTAATATTGTACAACATTTTTTCTTGTCATAGTTGAAATTTCATACCTTTATTATATTTGTAAAATGTGAAAATCTAATGCAAGCCTATCACCTAGCCTTATACTTCCCGGCGATGCACAACTATACGTTTTTGTTCTGTACGACGCTCCGGGATTGGAAGCGGAAGACAACGACTGACCAACGAATAAGTGCATACATGTTAAACAGGGATGCATGATCTGCTAAACCTCTAAGCCATACGCCTCTTTCTTAAGACCCCTGATCTGCTTCCCTGGTTACCACACTTCCCCAGGTGCGCCGGACTCCCCGCCGAGGCAGACGCGCACAAAAAATTTTAGCAAACATAGGGTGCAAGTTGGTAAAAATGTGGGTAAAATTAGCGCAAATGGGTCCTTCGAAAGGGCCAACTTTGTTCAACACCCCTGGAGGACCTCTCTTAAAGGCTTCTACCCCACTCCCTAAGACTGCCTCCGCGCCTAACCTGGCTACCCCTGCCACTGAAACCTCGGAGTGTCAACATGTATGGAATACGTTACTTATAAAACAGAAAATCAGCAGTACGTGAATAATCAGCATCGTAAAGTTTTGTATTTCAAGCAAATGTTGAAAGAAGGTTTTTGTGTATTGAAATTTGGACGGAAGCAAGTCAAATGGCAGTTAAAAATTTTATCGTTGAAGAATTTCCTCGGGAAACTGGGTAGTTAATCGGATATTACACGAGTAGTTCAGTCGGGTTGGGTACCCGGGTAGCGATTTACTACACGATGCCCATGCGTTGAAGATTATTTTTCTGGCTTTGCTTGTTTTTATTTTTTTTCGCCTTTTTCAATTATTAATCTCCGACAATTTTTGGGAATTCGCCGATCTAGGCGCTTAGCAGTTTCTTAAATGTCATGTAAATTGTTTACACCTATTTATATGGTAAACAAAAATCGACTAGATCAGAACAGTCAGTGAATTCCTAGTTACAGCAAAAATATTTTTCAACATTCAGCTGTACCACCCACAATATAAACCAGAGTATCAAATGTTGAGAAATAATTTCTCAGAATTCTCTGCATAAAAACATTAAATCATTAATACTTGGTATATAATAATGCCAAATATTTTAAGTTTGTGTATTCAATTCACTATTCAAATTGCATTCAGGAATTATAATAACTGAAAATTGTATTCAGTCATATTATCTGATATCATTCGTATAAGAATATTATTATCCCTCTGGCTTGATTCGACGATAGGTAATTATTAATTCATAAAAATGGCAACTTCGGTAGTGGATCTTGATATTCTCCGCGGACAGCTGTGTCGGATATCTGCGTCATGTTCAAACAGCAGTCTCTTGAAGGTCGTCATCAATCTTCTGTTAGATGTCGCGCCGGCTACGACACAAAACAACGATGTTCATCCTGAAACAGCCTGCAGCGACGGACCTGACACTGCTCGGATGAATGACAACAGAAGCGACGATTAATTTATTATAGTGACACGAAGTAAATGAGCCTGTTCTTCCTACCGCAAAAATGCAATGCAATCACAAGCCTCGAACGATCGGATACTAGCTGCTCCAAGTGCCGCTCAAACTCACGTTACTGCTTCGAATGACGAGGCTACTACTCGGCTACTGCTTCAACAAATTCAACGAAGCCATCATCGCCGAAGAATCAACAGACCCTCCACTTGTCAAACCAACAACAAATTGTCGCCGGCAACAGCAAAACACAATCCTTGCTTTGGTTGACGTTGCTGTTAAGCCATCGCAGCGTGCTCATCTGGTGATACGCCGGTTTCCACCAAATTTCAGTGAATCAGACGTCACCTCACTGATGGCATCCAAAGGCATCTACCCGCTCTTCGTATTCAAGCTTATAACGTGCAGTAAAAACGCCACCTTCCACGTTGTCATATGCCGAACCCTCCTACCCTCTGCCATTGAGCCCATCTTTTGGCCTTCTGGTATCGAATATCGTCGATTTATTCTTGACAACGCTGCTCGCTCTCATCTATCCGATAGAAACCCACTGGGCCCGGTCCAGAATACGTCCCAACCCGACGGCTTTGGCAGAGGCAACGTCAATGCTAGTGATTTCATCGTCCTAAGTACGATCGATGAAGTAAATGCCGATACGGAGAATATGGTGGAATCTCACGTTTCTGACAGTTTCTAGCCCGCTATTGACGAGGAACAACAGCAATTTGGTTGTCCCTCACTGATTCTTAGACTCAAAACAACCAACGCTGCATCTGATTGACTATCATGCGAGACTAATGGAATGCACGCGCATGAAACGACTAGCAACTTTGGATTGTTAAACACGCGGTCACCAAATACCAAGTCTGCCATCATCCAGCGGACTATCATTACAATTCGTCTTCAACTGCTAGCAATCACAGAAACATGGATGCGATGAGACAGCACTGTAGCATTGCTGGAATCTACCCCCAAGACACATTTTCAATGTCGCAAAGCCCAGGCCATTAGGCCGCGGTGGTGGACCTGCGATAATTTATCGATCATCACTGAAGTTCTCGCGGACCAACATCTGCCAACACAATTCGATAGCTTTGAATTTATGTGCGGAAACATTAATGCTGAAGGACGTCTTGTTACAGTATATACTTGTTTTGTATCGTCCTCCACTATCATCGCTCTCATTTTTTATATGGAATTCGCGGATCTGGTGACTTTGCTCATGATTGATACAAAATATCTGCTGATAATGGGTGACTTTAACATTCCTGACCTTCTAACTTTAACTTATTGATCGATTCGTGCGGTCTACTTCAACATGTTCATGAACTTACTCATGATCACCGTAATACGTTTGATATAATATTGACTTTTAATAATCACTTAGTCTCTAAAATCGGAAAAAACTGTGCAGCATCTGATCATAGCCTAATTATAGCCACATAAACTGTAGAATAAACACTAAACCATAAACCCAGTCAATGCAATACCGTGATTGGAACTTTTTGAATCCAGAGGGCTTTTCGTCTGCTCTATAGCGAATCTGCTTATCGTCTGGCTACTCATTTAACGCTCGCCTCGAATATTTCTACGAAACTCTTTCAAACATTATCAACGCTCACGCACCTATGAAAAATAAGATCATTCAAGATCTCTGTGGATCACCTTGGTTTGATTCTGAATGCCGTATGAGTAAAGTAACTTTACGGCGCTACGAACGGTTATGGAGACGCAACCAATCAGAATCACTGAAGCAACAATACTGCTCACAAAAGCAGCATCACCGTGAGCTGTGCCAACAAAAATTAAAAATTAATGCGCTACTCCAATTAAGCAAACGGTTTCAATCAAATCAGCTCAAGCTCAATGAGTCCCAAATCGATTTGATATATTTTAGCCGTCATCATTTCACTGGCCCTGCAATCAAAATAAATGATATCATTATTCAGCCATGAGCTTCTATCAAGTTACTTGGTGTAACCATTGATAGTACTCTATGCTTTGACATCCACATTCCCGAGCTTTCTGGTAGCTGTTTTTGGCAATTACGCGAAATCAGCAGGGTGCGCCGGTGCCTAGATACCGAGACAGCAAAGAGCATTATTCGAGCATTTGTAATGTCCAGGCTTGACTACTGCAATGCAATTTTCTGCAGCCTTTCATCACAACCAACTGCAACCACTTCGTCGAGTGATTCACACTGCTGCCAGGGTCGTCACATGCACAAAATGTTCTGACCATGTATCCCCGATTTTGCTACACCTGCATTGGCTACCCTTGGAACAATGCATTCGTTTTAAAGCAATTATTATTATACACGATGCCCTCGTCTCAAATGCACCTGCATATATTCGGGATATGCTCCATTTATGCAATGTTTCCAGCCATGCTGACGAACGTATACTGCGGCACGTCTCTCTTAGAAGCAAAAGCTTTAGCTTCATCGGACCGTCGTTATGGAACGACCTACCGTTGGATCTTCGCAATTCGAATATGACTGCCTTTGAATTCAAATCTACACTTAAAACTCATCTATTCCCATCACAGTTTTTTTGTTTTCTTGCTGTGCCAGTGACTTGCTATCATTTATTGATATTGTTTCCTATCGTATTCTCATTTAAAGCGCTCTTGCAACCCGTTCTGTGAAAAAGGTGCTATATAAATGTATTATTATTTTATTTTATTCTTAGGCCAGATATTCTGCGAAAATATGTCTAAAACTTTGGTACTATGATTTACTGTAAATACTTCGAGATAAAGCTCCAAAATTTTTTTGATCCGTCGTAAATGTTTCATTAATAGCTGTACTTACACAGAGCTCACTGATTCTTTCTGCAGAATGTGTATTACACTCTTTTCTATTTTTTAGGTCTAACGTTCCTCTATCTGCTAATGGGGCTCGTGTTAACAACGATGACAATCGATGTTCTTGCCGAATACCTGCAAAAGCTTCATTATCTTGGTCGAAAATTCAAGGATGTCGCTGGTTCGTATGTTTGGATCGGTGGAAAGCGAGTGTCGATGAAACATTTGATGGGCGGCGTGGTATCCCAACTCCAACTAAACAACGACCAAATCAATCGAGTACTGAACAATTTCGAATCGATCCTTGAAACTGCGGTCGAGCACGCTGACGAGCCGCTTGATCTTCAATTTCAGTCCGCCGATTTCCTTCGAGAGCAAGCCGAATTCAAGGATCCTGTTAAATCCGCATTTGCTTTCGAAGTTGAATTTATCGACGAACAAGTAGACGACGATGACGATAACCCCAATGGGAACGTCGCGATCGGTGTTCTCGATCCGAGTCCTATAAGCCCGATGACAACCGTTGTGGATCGAACTCGCCCACGTCCGCCAACAACAACCAACAAGCATGTCTCGATATCCGATCCTGCTACTGAGCTGACAATATTGGCACCGTGCGTCAATCAAAACAACGCTAAACCTAGTAGCAAATAAACTTAAAATTATCCAGGAAATCGTAAAACGTCTGCTAGAATTTCATTCTTTGCTATTTCTGAACTGCAATATAGTGAACAAATATAAAACAAAGTACTTTCAAGTTTCCATTATTCATACACCTAAGCTATTAAACATATTCTCAGAACACACCTATTACCAAGCGCGAATAATAAGCAAGAGTACAGACGTTACCCCTCAAACTAATGTTTACACCGCGTAAGATGTCACAGCCATTTATGATCTAATCCTTACTTCTGTGGTCGAAATACGTTGACCTCAGATCTGGCACGCCATATATATATATATACTCCCGGTTTTGAGGCAGGTCAATGCGCTCTATATGTTGAAGAGGTCGGTCAAACGACCAGTACTTTCGCATATCAATCGGGCCGATAATTTTGCCGACCGACACCATTCAAAACTGATAATCCAACTGATCACACTCATTCAGAAACTGTTTGGAAATTAATCCCTACTACCGTAAAAAATTTTCTTACTATTCAGGCAATTTTTACTTTACGGTTTATTCCTATGAAGGATATACTTATACTTGTAATATAGGAATAATTTTCTAGCTATATTAGTAAAGAAAAATTTCCTACATATGAAGAACTGATTTTTTAGAAAAAATTTTCCAGCTTTTTGCATTTATAGTTAAGGGATAATGTCTTATATATAAAGGAATAATTTCCCAATAAAAAATTTATTAATGTTAAGGATAATATTCCTTTACGTTCCGTATACTAAGATTTTATAGGGAAAATTTTAATCCTTTAACAATATTCAGTACTAACATTAACATTGTGGAGGTATGGCCGACCCCGCTCAAAGCCTTCAACAATGTGGTTTGGCTAATCCAGATATCTAAAACATATGTCCGAACACTATGTAATGTTGATAGGGTTTGGCAGACTTTACTAAGTGTGAAGAAGGAAAGGTAACCCCAAAAGCATTGAATGACCAATGTATCTCAATCAATAATGTGGGTATAGCTTCAAACTCGGAATAGCACTCAGGACTAGGGATAACGCTCGCAATTACGTCACTAATAATACAACATATTACAACCAAAGTAAACGTATAAGTTTATATGAATTGATTCAGATAAGAAAAGGAATCGCAAGATCCAATGCTTATTCTAAGAAAATATGAATATATAATATATGTGTCAAACAAACACCATAAATTTTCGCTGGCTCGCCTAAGACCTATACTTCTATTAGTATTGATTGAGTTAAGAAGAGGGATCGTATAATGCAAGTCCTAATTTTAAATTGAGCATACGTATACGCAATATCAGAGCTCCAATGTGCTCTTACAACAACACTACAAACTGAGTTCTAAAAAGTTTAGGAGGAGAACTGAAGCACCAGTGGGCTCTCAATAAGTCTGTCAAACATAAGCGTCAACATGCTCTCACTAAAGTAAAATAGAAGCACCACTATGTTCTCGGGCACTTAATCGGGGCACCCAACGTGCGTCAAACGCAGTCAACAACCCTGTATAGAAGCACCAATGGGCTCGCGACATGTTTAAGTTGCAAAGGAGACCGCTTGGTCGTAACAATGAAATTAACTCTTACCAGTAGATCGACACTAAGGCGCTGATGAGTGTCTGAGTTAGCTTTATATACTTAGCCAGCTGCTTGGCCAACCACATATAGCAGGGTATTATTCTTAGAATTATTCAAAATATTGTGTGGTCTTGGTTGCCGATATCTTTGCTCTAGTTTTTTAAATTTCACCACACACTTAAGCGATTTTTCTATGTTTGCGGCTTTTGATGCCGTAAAGTTCTATCTTTAACTAAATTATCGACAATTTTAAACCATCACTCTGTATGATAAACATATTGTAAGATCAAAAATCTTCAAAGAGTACCGCGCGAATAATTCAGATTTTTTTGATGTCTTCGACTTACACGACCGCAGAGGTCGGAACGATCTATTTTTATCTTAGGTATCGTTTAAATTATTGAAGCATTGCTCTTGGTTTGACATTTGACGAAATTGTTTATCAAAAAAAGAACAACAAAAGAAAAGCATGTTTATCGAACAAGAGAACATACGAGGGATCTCCGTCTGATCCTCAGCTGGCACATTATAATCAGTCAAAGTCATTTCCAAAATAGCCTGTGTATTATAGCGGACACAAAAGTCCAAAGATTTTATTTTTTACTCTAAAACGAGGATGTGGCGACATCACTGTATTCATCTCAATGCGCCACGTCGAAAAATACCCGGCGGGTCTCTGTCCGCTAACTCAGGGTAGTCAATACCGGCACGCCCGCAAATTCCAAAACTCTGTAATTTTGTTACATTGGTAATTCTACAATATTCACTCGTAGTATCGCACCATATCTGCATCGTCAAGTTGTGGCGAGCTGAACGGTTGCTTGGGAGTATCGCTGCGCCAAAACGTTAGTGCAGGAGAGCCTGCCAAATCTCATTACACTAAAATACATAAGTCGGCATTAGCGGGTCAAACTCTAGTTGTATGTCTAGCCACCTACCTCGTGTCTGGTATCATGCAAATGCTCTCTACGTCTTGTATCCAAACATGCACCTGACCCACCACGATTCCTCCGGAATCCTTCACCTTCCCGTGTCCCATACCCGTTCTTTATATTTTTCTCCCCTTAATGACCTTTTCTCTGGTCTTGTTTCGTCTTTCTTGCGATTTTGTCTCTCTTTATTTGCGAATAATAAGTTAATTAACAAAGTCGTTAGTATATTAACATATAATAATAATTATAATATCGGTAATAATCTATTATTAAGGTTACGTTGGTATATGGCATAGGTCACCGCTACATGTATCTTCACAATAAAGGTAACATACAGCGCCGGTTATTGCAACCATACTATGCATTCGAAAAACTTTGGCCACCAGATAGCAACATCAACATGCCTCCAGATAAAACACATAAAATATGTATGATATTTACAAAGAACCAGACATACATGTATATATACATAATACACATACATGTGTTAAAATAAAAGCAAATATTACCCAAATTTGTAAGTTTTACGTATTTCAGAATATGTATGTACGCATAGACGCATATCCGTGGAAATGTCTAGGCTTGGTGCTCTTACCGCCGTCCCGGCTGATCCCGGTCAAGGTGCCCTCTCGGCAGGTGGTCTCCAAGTGGCTGCCTCGCCGCCGATCTCCTCCTGAGGCCGGTTCCGTAGTCCGTTCCCAATGGGACCCACAAAAGAAGGCGTTAATTTGTAATGAAAATAAACCACTGCGACAAACAAATAAATAAACGTGGAATGGCTACACATGGACACATAGAATATATGGGA
Organism: Trileptium ribeirensis; assembly: GCA_030248225.1. Lineage (NCBI taxonomy): Eukaryota > Metazoa > Nematoda > Enoplea > Enoplida > Thoracostomopsidae > Trileptium > Trileptium ribeirensis. The sequence goes on along the minus strand of JASANE010015998.1, from coordinate 572 downwards.
AGTCAATGGATCTCAGCGGCACATCTTGGCAGATGCGCCAAAGGGCTGATAGCGGCAGATAGAGAGGTATACGTGAATGTTTTCATGCCTATCTATTGAGTTCTATGTGATATTTACAGACCGAAATAGGCCAGGGTACAAATATATTTTTGGATTGATGTTATTAACTCATATTTTGATTATAATTATTAATAATTCTGGTAATACATGGGTCTGAGACAATAGTTTTGTTTTTAAGACGTCTGGCTTCCAGACGCAAATATGATAAGCAGTCGCCTAACAAAAAAAGAAAAGTTTCTCTAAGTTTCAGATCTTCGACGCGCATCGGCAGATGTGTGAATGTATCGGACTTTCCCTAAAGGTAGTGCCAATAGCTAGTAGCCCAAAAGTTACGTTTCTAAATTTTTCCGATTGGCTAACGGCAACTAAGCCGAAAATAGACTGAGAAAAGAATCCGAGAATGGTCGGTGATTGCACAATGACGATAATTTGTACAGTTAGATAACAAAAATTCGGTTGAGGTCGGGCGGACCGCCAGATGTCATAAGCAATACGTAACTGAACGAAGTAAA
>JASANE010015997.1:0-63929 GCA_030248225.1 Trileptium ribeirensis | reverse complement strand
TGTAGTAAGACAAAACTTATGGGCGTCAGTACAATATCAAAATGTATAAAGTATAAATAGCAAAATAAACGTATGTCTTAACTGAACTGTTGCAGCGCAGCATCTAACTGGTAGATCCCAAAAGCGAAAAGTTTGGAAACTTGAGTTTACAGGGATCCTAGAAAATAATGGGTTCCTCTGGTCTAAACAAAAAAACTAGTATATGTTTTGTAAGCCTGAGATAATATTAAGACAAACATGAAAAGAAAAAATGTGGCTGAACAGTTATCACTGTATAAAAACACCGTTCTATTAGCTTTGATGACATAAATTTGTCATCCGGCCATTTCTCACAAAAGATACTCTTGATGCCCTGACTGAGAATATACAATGAACTCAAAGATTTTTTGGTTTTAGCACTATCAGCATTTGCATCAATTAACCAATATTAAAGAGAATCTACCGACTGTTTTAGTAGGGTAACAATATATATACTCTAACGACTCATTGGAAAATTTAAACTATTCAGATTGGTATCTACCGTAAACTACCTGTAAGATTTATCTCATCATACAAACTCTCGGCTCCATGTTCCAAAGCGCACTCTAAAGGCAACAATAGAAATGTCTTGGTTACAAAATATTTATAAAAGTGACTTGCCTTATGATTAGAAGAAAATTGTGATACATATAGCTGTTGATTTAGCAAATAAACTATTAATAACACAAGTATATATTCTTTTGACTAGTTCTTAATAACACAAGAATTTTGATAAATTCGTGAAATTATGATTAGAAGAAAATTGTGATACATATAGCTGTTGATTTAGCAAATAAACTATTAATAACACAAGTATATATTCTTTTGACTAGTTCTTAATAACACAAGAATTTTGATAAATTCGTGAAATTATTAAGTACATAAAATAGATGCGTATTTAAGCAAATTTCCTTATATATTTCAGATGTTGGATTAACTACAATGAAAATGTCGTGTCTATGGGATCCATTGTACCCATTGGGACTTTGACCGTCGCTGCGTTTATTGCATCAGAATCGTCCACAATGTATTACGACTGTCTAGCAATGCCCACTGAGGAAAAAGGCTTGAAAACTTCAGCTGTGTAATGTTTCAAAACACATGTTGTCGAGTTATATTAGCTTGAGTCTACCGTACATTTTGATTTTAACGCGACATTTATTTATATATCTGGTGGCTCATCAGGGATCAAATAGTAGAGGCGATATAGAAAGTATACTTCTTCATAGAACATCACATATCTATCTAACAACACGCTGCGTCACTACTGAAGCTTAGAATCTCTAAGCGTCATCATACTGCCGTCTGTGGTCCAATAGTCTCCACCCTTAAAAGAAGTGTGGCCTAACATGCTGGGTGCCCAATTTACTATGGAAAATTAATTTTTGCGCAGTATGAATAACAGGGGCACTAATTCAATTTTAATTTTATATTCTTGAATAGTGCCAGGCCAGCTCCCAAATACCATTTGAGGTTAGCTGCAGAAAAATACAAACAATTTTCATATTCATTCTGGTGGCTCATCAGGGATCAAATAGTAGAGGCGATATAGAAAGTATACTTCTTCATAGAACATCACATATCTATCTAACAACACGCTGCGTCACTACTGAAGCTTAGAATCTCTAAGCGTCATCATACTGCCGTCTGTGGTCCAATAGTCTCCACCCTTAAAAGAAGTGTGGCCTAACATGCTGGGTGCCCAATTTACTATGGAAAATTAATTTTTGCGCAGTATGAATAACAGGGGCACTAATTCAATTTTAATTTTATATTCTTGAATAGTGCCAGGCCAGCTCCCAAATACCATTTGAGGTTAGCTGCAGAAAAATACAAACAATTTTCATATTCATTCTGGTGGCTCATCAGGGATCAAATAGTAGAGGCGATATAGAAAGTATACTTCTTCATAGAACATCACATATCTATCTAACAACACGCTGCGTCACTACTGAAGCTTAGAATCTCTAAGCGTCATCATACTGCCGTCTGTGGTCCAATAGTCTCCACCCTTAAAAGAAGTGTGGCCTAACATGCTGGGTGCCCAATTTACTATGGAAAATTAATTTTTGCGCAGTATGAATAACAGGGGCACTAATTCAATTTTAATTTTATATTCTTGAATAGTGCCAGGCCAGCTCCCAAATACCATTTGAGGTTAGCTGCAGAAAAATACAAACAATTTTCATATTCATTCTGGTGGCTCATCAGGGATCAAATAGTAGAGGCGATATAGAAAGTATACTTCTTCATAGAACATCACATATCTATCTAACAACACGCTGCGTCACTACTGAAGCTTAGAATCTCTAAGCGTCATCATACTGCCGTCTGTGGTCCAATAGTCTCCACCCTTAAAAGAAGTGTGGCCTAACATGCTGGGTGCCCAATTTACTATGGAAAATTAATTTTTGCGCAGTATGAATAACAGGGGCACTAATTCAATTTTAATTTTATATTCTTGAGTAGTGCCAGGCCAGCTCCCAAATACCATTTGAGGTTAGCTGCAGAAAAATACAAACAATTTTCATATTCATTCTGGTGGCTCATCAGGGATCAAATAGTAGAGGCGATATAGAAAGTATACTTCTTCATAGAACATCACATATCTATCTAACAACACGCTGCGTCACTACTGAAGCTTAGAATCTCTAAGCGTCATCATACTGCCGTCTGTGGTCCAATAGTCTCCACCCTTAAAAGAAGTGTGGCCTAACATGCTCGGTGCCCAATCTACTATGGAAAATTAATTTTTGCGCAGTATGAATAACAGGGGCACTAATTTCAATTTTAATTTTCTGTTCTTGAATAGTGCCAGGCCAGCTCCCAAATACCATTTGAGGTTTCATCCAGAAAAATACAAACCAATTTTTATATTCCATTCTGGTGGCTCATCAGGGATCAAATAGTAGAGGCGATATAGAAAGTATACTTCTTCATAGAACATCACATATCTATCTAACAACACGCTGCGTCACTACTGAAGCTAGAATCTCTAAGCGTCATCATACTTGCCGTCTGTAATTTTCCCCAATACGTTTTCCACCTAAAAATATAGCCTAACATGCTGGGTACAAATTACTATGGAAAATTAATTTTTGCGCAGTATGAATAACAGGGGCACTAATTCAATTTTAATTTAATATTCTTCAATAGTGCCAGGCCAGCTCCCAAATACCATATGAGGTTAGCTGCAGAAAAATAAACAATTTCATATTCATTATATGTTTGCTTTTAGCGAGACAAATCATCTCGGCAAATCATCAAGCGACTGAAGAGCAATAGAATCCGTACAAAAAATTCACAATTTTTATACATTCAATACGAGTTTTAACTTTAAAAATAATAAATTAAATGGATGCTATGGAACTGAAACTATACTCTTTCCCAGATTACTCCAGTAAATAACCAGGGGGAAACTAGGTAGAAAACGTATATGTTGATACAACAAACGACCTCACCAAGCTAAGTTAAAAGTGTTATGATGTGAACACTGCCGCAGCCACCAATAAGAAAACGCCCCAATACTATTCAAATTAGATAGTTATTGTCACCTGAGTCCTGCGACACAACACTCCCGGGGGCTTTTCCACAATAGTTTCTAAAGGCGTGTTCACACGCTCAAACTTTTTGCTCAAATTTTGATCAAAATTTGAACTCAAATTTTGATCAAAATTTGAAAGCATCTTTTTTGCATTTTTTGCAAGTTTGAACGTGTGAACACAGTTCAAACTTTTCATGAATATTCCTGTAGCCAATCATGGACGAGAAGCGTTACCTGAAAAAATTTGAGCTCAAATTTTGATCTCAAATTTTGAAATATCGCAATTTTCATTTAAAAATCACTGTCAAAGTTTGATCAAAATTTGATCAAATTTTGAGCTCAAAATTTGAGCAAAAAGTTTGAGCGTGTGAACACGCCTTAAATGTTGGTGACTTGTATGGTTTAACTGTTATTAATAGTTATTGGTATCAACAAATTTCAATAAAGACTTCAACATGCGCCCCTGCTGCAGAAATTCGCCATACCCAGTCTTGCTAACATGAGGTCGTTGAAGTCGAAGGATGTCTGTTCGACAACACAAGGGACTTGAAGAATGGCGTTGTAAGGACCAGCAGCAGACCAGTCGCAGAATCTAATCTGATCTCCAGGGAATTCATGCCGCAACCAGTTTTTAATCCATGCCCTGTGCTCTACCACGTTTCTCGGCTTGGGACCATTGATCGCTCCTTTGATGATGACACAAATTTCAGTAAAGACCTAGGGCCTGCGGAGTTGATTGCGAAGGGGGTACCAATAATCCATCCACTTGTTGTATGTTGTTTGGAATTGTTTGAACCGCGACAAATGATAACATATGGAAACTGCTGGAAACGTAGATCAAGCCTGATCATTTTGCTTGCCAAATCATGGTACTTACCTCCGGATATGGCGATCACTTTCACTCCCTCAAGGGACAACACGTACTTGCACATACTGTCGGACAGGATCAGTGTTGTGTGCGAATAGATTGACGTGGTGAGCACTCGATTTGCAACAAACGCTGTTGAGCAGTAAAAATGATGGCTGGATAAATTCGGCTTCTCCGGAGCAAAAAATTCAGGATTATTCCGAACCCGTTTTTTCCGAAGAATTTTGAATATCGCCCATTCATTACAGGCGACGACGGTTGTATCCTGTCGACCATATCAAATTTTGCCCAACGCACCAGAATTGAAGCAACCGGATGTTTCCTTCAGCTGGAACGCTGTCGCCATGCTCGGACTGCAAAGTGGAAAACGCGTTGTGGAATGAATTGCTACCGCGTCGCAATAAAAATACGGTGGCCGAAAAAGATACGTCATCACGCTGGAATATTGTGCTGAGAATGCGGCTCTCGTTTAGGCGGGGCGTAGAACAAACGTCAAGACTATGTGGATTTTGTTCCAAGGTATCGTTGTTGAGACATTTTTTGGCATAATGGATTTGTCCTTGCTGGAAAAACAGCATGGTTTGTGCCATGATTTAAATGCTGGTTGCGCAAAGGTTGTCGTAGAATTGCGTAGGCGGAAAACAACGAAATCGTCCCAATGTGCCGTCATTGAAGATGTTGACTTGACTCATGCTGGAACAAACATTATAATTCAATTGAACTGTCATCATTATCAAAATCATCTTGTGCAACTGTGGGTCGATTATACACAATTTCAAGGACCGGCGGGGTTTCCGAAGACACCATAGAATGCGTGGATGGCAAAATGTCAGCCGCTGCCATTGGAGGACTTACATTGTAAAGGATCTCGTTAGAATTTTACCAGTGGGTAATTTTACAGTTGCAGACCGACACTTTCCGTAGACTCCTGGATGAACAGATTCCGATTTGCCTAGCCGCAGTTACCTAGCACGATTACTCTTGGCTTAGCTGAAATTCGACTACAATTAGGCTCTCCGTTGGGGCGCTCTCTTCTTTAAGCACGGCTAGTCGTTTCTTCACAAAGTCCAGAAGCCTCCCAGAAGTTTTTGCCAACTGGCCCATTGTTCAGGGGCACACGGTCAACTTCCGAGTACTCGGAAGATTCAAACTTGATGTCGGCAAATCTAATTGAAGCCGACTCTCTTTGAGGACATCGACGGTTTACGGTAGCCGTCAGAATTTGAATATCCGGAAGTGTCCCCAATTGGACACTGGACAGAAAACCCAAAAAAGTGGGCGTCAAGTAATCGCCAACGATTGGACGGCGACAAAATCGCCATTCTTAACTACAGGCGAAAATTTCGAGGTTACGACCAACGCCTCGCATCTTGGAATCAGTCCAACTTTGGCAGCGCAGAGTCCGGTCGACTCTACTGACCGGCTCCGACGCTTGAGTTTTGTATTGTAGTTTCATAACAATTTCTGCTTTTCCGTGCTTTCGGCTTTTGCGAGTTTGGAATGGGATTCGACAGATGGAGGACCCGCGTAGACATCTTCCGTCTCGCGGAAGGGGACTAGCGATTGCTGCCCGGATCGAACATTGCAAGTCAGAAGGAGGCCCGAGAGTACGGTGGTTTAGTTTTCCCCCGCGACGACTGTAACAGACCATTCGTTAGAATTTAGGTAATTGTAGCACGATTTTACACTTCATAGGTCGAGTAGACGTCCGTCGCTGGACGTGTCACTGTCCACGCCGGTTTGCTACACTTTCATAGGTGCTTTGACAAAACCTCCTCTAGGCGAGTTCCGTTTTTGGCATTTTGGGCGATTGTACGGAGAGTACCAAATTGTAGGCACCAAGGCCGAAGTTCGTCTGATTCCCCGTGGTCTTAGGTAGAGCACAACAACGTGGACGCTTCTCGTCCAGGTTTTACATGGTCTGCTGTTTTGAGTTAGGGCTCTCGAATATTCCTGAGTCGACCACGGTAAAATTTTCTTGAATGTGCACACCACTGACATAGGGACTTGCTTAATGGCTTGTTGTTTGGTTTCCAAATTTGTAGTTTAGTTGATCGTTCAATGCTCATGCCGTGTTTGAGCTTGGACAGAATCGCCGATTAGGGACGGAGGACTAGCCTCCGTCGGGTTTTAGGAAGCCCTTAAAATTTCTTCTATTTTATTGAGTTAAGAAAATTTGGGAACCTAAAAGACTAAACAAATTCTAGTTACGCTAACTTGAGCTTAAGGTGTTTGCTGTTTTCACGGAATGTTGTCTCAGAATCGTCTTGGCTTAGTTATTTGAATCTGATTTTAGAGCACGTAGACGACATATTCGGTAGGCATCTCATTTGTACACCAACCTCATTAGGACGACTGACCGGAGAAACGGTAGGTGACCACCTTGAAACCTCGAGGATCACAAAAATTTGGCTAGGGGAATAAGACCCCCAGCCCAAAATTCCAACGACCCCGTTTGGTGCCGCGAACGCTCCGTTTGATGGTGATACGCCAGTTTTAAGCCCCGAAAGTCTATTTTAACATAACAACTAAGTTTACCGGTGTTCACCATTGCACTACGCCATGGTCTTCTCTCGAGACCATTGTCTAAAGGAAATAATATTAAGGCTTGTCCCTGCGTCCTCACTAGATACCGCCTTTGCGGGAGAAGCACTCCGTTTCCCCGCCTTCAAACAAAAAAATTTAGGACTTCCTGAAAAATAAAGAAAACTTACCTCCTCGCCCAGGCCATTCCGGCCCCAAACCGGGCGACTGCAAAACCCCTTTTTCTTCTTGAAGCGAGTTGATCGCTGAGTTTAGCTTTTCTTTGGTTTTATCTTGGTTTGCCCTTTAGGCTATGTACGATGTATGCCCAGTTTCAGTTTTTCTGCAGTTTTAGTGCCAGCCAGTTCTATTTTCCCGTGTTATGAATTGATCCTGCACGGAGAATTTAAGTCCGCTGCAGTTTCATTAGTCTTAACCATTCAGCCACGGAGATATAGGAACATCGACTATTAAGTCGATGATAACTCAACTGCGCTACAATGCAGTTGAGGCACTGCAACAGTGCAGTGTAATAGAAAAGATGGGCGTTAGAGAGGTAACCAAACAACAACCGAAAAGAAGACAAAAGACGCGAATGCGTCCGGGGCTGTTCGCCCTTGGCCCGACTGCTCAAAACGACCCCAAAGATAGGAGATAAGGCCGATCTAGCCCTCGGCTAGGTGCGTCCAGCCTGTAAAAAAGGGCCCTCACCCAAGACTCCAGCGAAAAGGACTAAATTGAAATCGAACAACTGGGCTCGCCCCTGGAGGCGGCCTAGCAGGCTGCCCAAAAGGACGCAACATGCCATGTAACACCCCTACCGCGTTCCCCCGGTCTAGAAGCGATGAATTATTCCACTTAGCTTCTTCTTTAGCCTCCCATACGGTCAGTCGTATTGTTAGGTAGGTAAGATCGTCAAATACAACAGAATGTACCTATGTATAGGCACTACCGCGAGTGCATCTGGAGTATGAGTGTGCAGGCGATCCTCGGTATACTTTAGAGTCACCATCGTTCTAGGTAACATTTCCACGTTGCGATAGGGCCTGCGTAGTCAGTCCCGAACACCATTCGCCCCTTCGTTGCCCCACCTAAGCATTCATCGCCCGAAGCGACCTGAGTTTAGGAGCGATTTCTGAAGCACTCTAGGGCTTCTGCTTACTGCGCTGCACAGCTCTTTAGTTCGCCAACACTGCAATGAAGCAGGGATAACCGCCCCTAGCCCGCAACTTGCTGATACCTATACGCTCCGCCTAGTCGTTATTTTCGACACCCCTGCCCCTACAGTCTATAGTACCGAGGCAATAGCAGTTTCTGCTAGGCTTTCCCAACTCGACTCACGCGGTCCACAGCGGCAATAAATAGGAAACACTCGTACCAACATTAACTTTTAATCGTGTGAATAAACTTGCGTCATTGGTATCGAGTAGAGTCTTACTTCCTTCTGAGACGATAGGGACCTTTCTTTGGTTTTGTCCGCCCGGACGGGCAGGCACTGCTCGCCATGGCTTGTGGGCGAGAATGTCACAAGCACTGGCGCGCAGGACCTTCTGCCATATCCGTTTACGCTTTACCGCCATAACTAGGAAATAAAATAACTGGAAAACATCAGCAAAATTTGACCCGTTCACGACCCTGACTCAAATTTGTTATGAATCTTTTCTACTTCAATAAGTTAAACTTCCAATGGTCATAGTACCAGTACGCTCGCCTAGAATTTATTGAGGAAGCAGGCCACGCCATAGATAATCCGACATTAAACTTTCAGGGCCTGTCGGAACCCTGTGGGGGCCTCATAGGTCAATGCTCTAATACGGAGCTTACCAAGATCTTAACTAGGTAAACCAACTTGAGCCTCAAATTTCTAGGGACACTTTCATATTTTATTCCAACAGTTATCATACCAAAACAGAACTAATCAACTTCCGATGAGTCTAAGATAGGGAATAGCGGCTAGGCTCCATGAGCTGTGAGCAGGTGTCGGTGCTAGCCTCCCTGGGGGACCTCAGAAATCATACTCGATACTAGACACGTGCGCAACCCTTCGGGCGGGGTCCGAACACACCCAGTGAAGCGCGCCTGCGGCCTGCTAAGCTGCGTAGCTTCTTGGGTCTGACCAAGAATAGGATTAAAATTTTAGTATTCACGGTCTACCCTTGAGGTTACGATAGCCGGGGTCGTATGGGCATGGTGTTAGGAAGTTTCGCCATGCAGCTGCGTCACCGGTTATTACATAACAACAAATAATAAATAGGGTAAGATACAACAGGTTATAGTATAATAGCAAGGGTTACAATTGAACGATCAATATGGGTACAACATGGGCAAAAATACATGTTAATATAGGTGCAATTTGTGAGTTTACGATGCGTACGACTCCTAATGTCGAGTGCGACGGCGTAACTTTTTCTTTCCTGCACGCATACATATGTATGAACTATAACCGCGGATACAATAAATTTTTCCTAATACAGTGTGCAACAAACTAATCGTGATTCCATGTTCCTATAAAATTATCCTTCAAATATGGCAGTAAAGATGTGAGGTTTAAGCTTAATTTTCTACTCATTTGTAACCTAAATATTCTCGGAAAGTGGACATCTTCTTGTCCATGATCGTGAGCCACAATAGATGCAAGTAGACAGGGTAAAATCTCCCCTGAGTGGCTTAGAGGTCACGGTAGGAAGAGATTGGGACCGAATTTTCTAACTTTTCAAACATTCCTAACACAAAATTTACAGCTAAAATTTATAATGTGTTGTGTACATTAACTGTACTTTATCAACACTAGGAATATTGATATTTTAATTTGACGGCCAAATTGGTGTATTTCGAGAAGGCGCTGGATTGAGCCGGATCCAGGGAAAAGTATTAACTGTCGATTTTGAGCCTAACTTGAGGATAGCTCAGGACCTTCGCTCACGCTTGGCTCATCGGACAATACTCTAGATTCTTACCAAAAAGTACAGCTATGCCACAAGTAATATAGAGAAAAATCCCTAAATATCAAACTCGGAAATACTAATTCGAGTACTGCACGTCCTAAGATACGTCTGCTGGGTGGTATTAGATTCATTCACAGCGTATATTTATCGATTCTATCAAAGAGTTCCAAATGGGCTCTCCCTACACTTACGGAAAGGTCGGAGGCGTTGCCTCAGCCTTAAATTTTCACTGCTAATACGTACATATAAACATAACTTGATGTTCGTTAGTAATTTAACCAAAAGGTAAGACTCTAAAACTTTATGGGGGTCCAAGGATTTACAAATGTATTATGTACTAATTTTATCATTCATCTTTGACAAAAATATCCTGATAATTGACAGTTCAGTGCGGAAAGGCTATATATACGGGTCAACAAACGTTTGGTAAATTTCTTGATTTGTCCTATGTTAGATTTCCTAATCTTGAGAATTAAACACTTGCTTGATCCTTGATAGAAAAGGAGAAACGCTACGCTTGAGCGTGCGAGTAGGCCACTGCCGAAGCAATGAACCGCTCTGGGGCTATTCCCAATTTCCACAAGCTCGATCGGGCCGAAAGACTTAGCCTACTTAACTAAACTAATTGGATGTCTGCCTGTTGATCTTGATTTCTTGATGCGAAAATCATTTTACAATAGCGTCGGATCGCTCATCGTCGCTACGATGTAACGGTACTGATGTGGGGCAAGGGACGAGCTCACGCGGGTCCCTAATTTACAATGCCACAAGCAAATTTTGTGCGTCGGGTTAGTCTATATAAGTTGTGTGGCTATACGGTATAATTGCGCAAATTTATGGCAACTTCGAGGCATGGGGGCAGGGGTTAAAATTGTATACCGTTACATTAAAAGCTATTTGGGGTCAAATCTATAGATCACGATGTTTTATGAACCATCTAAACTCACCTAACAATGCTTAACCTTTCGCTATTTCAACCTAAAAGAGGGCTATCCAAAAGCTCTTCTTGTTACCAAAATTTAGTTAGCATTTCAAATGATCCCTACTTATTAAGAGTATCTGACAACGTATTGCGATAAATTCTCCTATTGAATTCAACTCGGTTTACGCATTAAGCTACTCAGTTGGCTCGGTTCTAATCAAAATCCTTAACCCAGTCCATCAAAATTGAGGGGCAAACGATAAATTTTAATTTCTCAATAATTTGTTAGACCTTCTCCGGGTAACTTTGCTGGGTTCGGCCTAATTTTTCGATTAATTAGGACCGGGTCAACGGTCCTCACAAAATTGATCCGTCGGGCCGAGACCCGATAGACTCGATATCGCATCTAGCGATATCACTAAATTTTATACGCTAAAGTTGTCATTTGTAACGGGAGATATCAACACTAGGAAAGTTGATATTTCCCTTATTTAGCGGCAATTAAATAGATTTATGGGGTCGTTGTAATTTTATTAAAAGTGCTTAATCAGCACTTTTCGGACGATTTGACCCGTACTTTTAAGCTTAAATGTAAACTTTCTAGTCAGCACGAATTTCGATAAATTTCGGACCAATTTGTATCAAATTTCTATATAATTAAAATGATTTATTGCCGTTTTATATAAATCTTTTATAAATTTATATTAAACTTTTCAGAAACTAGTTGTTTGATCTATAAATATAACAACATGGATTCCCTGTGGAATCCATAGCGCGTCCTTTAGTTTATTCATGTCCCCAAAGTGACCGCTATTTTACAAGTATATAAACCCCTATACTTTCCATTGATTTTTATTGCTTTATAATTCAAATTTTCAAATTAAATTCTATATAAACCTTGCCAACTTTTATATTAAATTAATATTAGCTTTATATTAAACTCCTACCTTAATATTAAATTTATATTAAGTTGAAGGGTCAAGTTTATTTGTCTTAGAGCTTAAAATTCGGCGGTCCGATCGGCAGTAAGCTGAACTCTAATATATTGTTATAAACTTTATATAAAGCTTCTGTCAACTTCCAATTTTATATTAACTTTATATTAATTTTCACTGATAAGAGTTCAAACAATATTAAAGTTTCGACTTTATATAAAGATTGATTGTTAATAAATAGATATGGACATTGTTTATAGAAAATAATAAACACAAACGCTGGGCATCTACATTCAGCAATCAAAATTTATATTAAATTTATATAAACTAAAATTAAGCTTATATAAATTTGTATTTATCTATATATTAACATATATACTTATGTACTTAGAAATAGCTTTCAAGAAAAGAGACGCGGCTTAAGTAAACAAACGAGGGGTAAGGAATGCAAAAAGAGTGATGGCCAAAGTGCCAAACAAAGTTCGGATTCGTGCTCGGTGCGTCCATCCGAGCATTTTGATATGTAACATGTCCATTTTTGGACGACAACAGATATGTATGTATGTATGTATGTGCAAGGATAATGGTATAAATGTGTACATAACGATTAATAAGTTCATGTTACGACGATACATACTAATTATATCAATGGCTGCCTTTATGGTAAAACGAACAACATGGTACAACGCAGTAACAATACCAATAACGTACTAATCAGATACGCCTATGGTGCCTTTATGGCAATACAAAACGGTATACGATACGACAAATAACAGCAATGATAATACAACAGTTATCCGTTCCTGAAATAGTGATGATAACCATTTTGATCACGAAAATGTCGGCGGTGCAGACCGAAGTGTTAAAAGTACATAGTTACGTAGCGAGACTATTGGGCCTAGCGATTCCTGCAGCGGATTCATTTCACGCTACGATGACCTTTTGATCGGGGGGGGGTAAAACTGGATATTTTGGCCAGTAGCACATAAACGTGCAGGGAACTGGTAAAAATGGTATTTGCGCTAGGAAGCGTCATTAGTTAGCTAGTTCAAACAAAAAAAATTTTCGGCTTCACGCACACCGTAAGAGGCTGGACACCCACATAAGTCCCAAATTGACAAAAATCGTAATGACTAATTTTTCGACCTCTTTTTTTCGGGTAGTGTCGTGGCTCCGTGCTCGAAGTTATGGTCCAAATTCTTTTCTATACAGGATTAGTCAGGTCTACACAACATTTTTAATTGCACGATTTTCAAATCTACTCCAATAATGGAGAGTGACAGCTGTCGATATGGCATGAACCCCAGTTTTACCCCCCCCCCCCCCCGACCAAATCCTTTTTTGGTCATTGCTCGTTACTTATGCATGGTACATAAACGTTGTTCATATATCATACCTGTCCCCTGGGTGCCTTTTGAAAAAATATTAACCCAGGTGCTTGCTGTTACTTACCCCAGCGCTAGGGTCAAAAGGTCGATTTTAGCACATTTGATTACCCCCCCCCGACCGTTGCTAGTTAGGGGTATCGTGAAGTCAGTAGAAGTCAATTAATTTGTCTGTTATGGTTCTTTCCAATCACGAAGCGAATGGTGAAGCGACCTGAGCTCTATCTCGTTCCCGACCAGTTGATCTCAGGCTTTTACCCACCCCCCCCCCGACCACCACCAAAATGTGGAAAAATCGAACATATGATGTTATTTCGAGGAAATTTCACGCTTTTGGTTCATAATACATTGTGGCAATACATTTGGACGACATATGTCGCAAAATTATTTTTTGAAAAAATTCTAAATTTACCCCCCCCCCCGACCATGGTCTCATGCATGTACACTGACAGTTGATATGGGCTGCCATTTTGTACCCTCATAGTGGAAATTGTGGTATAGAATATCTTACATACCGTTTTCAAGTTAACTATGCTGGTTAAACACGGTCGAATTGGCCATTTCACATTTTTACCCCCCCCCCCCCCGACCGCAAGCTACTTCCGGCATTCTAACATTTCTGGCAAAGGGTATGTTTTGATTTTTTTTGCATAACACTTCCCCCAGGCTAAACTATCGATATAAATAGCTACCGTTTATGGCCGCTTCGTTTCCATTTAATAACCGGTATAAATCGGCACCCCCGTGTTTTAAAAGTGTTAAATTTGACCCAAGAATAGGCATAAAAAGCTTAATTTTTGATATACGGAGTTCCGCATAACGTCATTTTGACCGCGCTGACGGGCTGCACGAGATACGATCACAAAATCAAGGCTAGATGCAACCTGGAGCATACCAGAGGCCATTTTATGGTACCTTGCGGAGCAGCAGGGGGGTGGTATTTGGGAAGACATAGCATAATAACGGTTAAAAAATTTACTATAACGACCTCAAATTACGGATCCTTGATGTTTTTTGGTCATAGGGTGTAAAAATGAAGATAATCGGAGCCAAAAAGTCATTAGTCATTTTTTCTGGGGCAAAACGTCATCGTAGCGTGAAATGACCCAGCGATTGTCCTTGGGAATTAGATTTCCGGAAACACCAGTGACTCTAACTCCTAAATATTGGCCATTACGCTGTGGCCAGAATTTATCTATCTCGCAACGATTCAATATGTATCTGGTACACATATATCATGTACCATGAAAGAAATTCGGGTGAGTTAAAGCAGACACTGATCTTTTCGCTATGATTGCATTTTGGTATCAAACTTCTAAAAATCTTTTTGAAAAAGTAAACTTAACATGAGCGATATATTCGCCACAAAAGTAATTACCTACATGTACAGTCAGGGCCAGGACTAACTGCACACGCACGGAAATAAAATTAAACACGTACGTTCGCACACACGCTCATATACTGCATTTAAATGCACAGCACGTAGGTAAACGTACACAAATACAAATGCGAGTAAACATACAAGCGTGTAAACACATGCACGTAAATTTTGTTAAACGAGTTTGCGTGAGTGCAGGTGTGTTTTTGTGCAGTTAATTCTGTCAGTGATATCACCGTTATAACAATGTAACTAACTCAATACCGCATTAAGTTAAACCTTTATACGCTTACCAATGACGGCATAGCCATCTTTGATCGAAGCTGGAAATGGAGGATGATCTTCTGGTGAAATTACGTCATTGGCCAGCACAAAATCGTGACAATCTGAATATGTACAGTGGACATAGTAACGCAAAAAATCTTCTGCACAATGACTCCATATTTTTTACATGTTATATAGAATTAATAAAGGGCATATCACAAAAGAACGTGGCTGATCGTCATCATTTTTGACAATACTTTGCTATTAATTACAAGATCCAAGGTCCGTTAACTAAGAATAAATATCTTACCAGGAACTCGAATACTGATAACGTCTTCACATCCATTCATTTGCCTAAAGATAATCTGCTGAGCTTCAGCGACACTAATCATCGCATATGGCGATTTGCGCTGCCGATGAGCAACGCGTAGTTTGACTTTGCTAGCTGACAAACCATAAAAATAAACAAGTTACACAGTTAAACTTAACTAACGAAATATTATATACATCATGCTGGTAATAAAACTAATAATCATCTTATATATCTATCTATATATTAATGACAATCGTGTTATGCTTCTCCTGCTACTCCTCCGATCTCACTCTTGCACATATGACGAAAAGAGCTGCAAATTTTGTGCTCTGCCTAGGATTATTGAATACATAATGGCTTATGGCTTGTTCAAACCTTGAAAATTATAGCCGGGGGCCCCTAGCTCACCTTCCGGGGGGTGCCGGATTTTGCCCCAATTTCTTTTGCCGGATTTTGTCGCGTTTAGATGTTTGTTTTTCTCAGCAGGGGGCTTTGAGCCGGGGAGTACCCGAATTTTTGCCGGGGGTAGGAGCTGGGGTATCTCTGTTTTGCGGGGGGGCAGCCGAAAATGCCGACCCCCCCACTTTGGACTAGCCAGTAATACTAGGGATAATTTGAGCCGCTGAAACCAGTCAGAGATACTGATAAGTAGATACGTCACTTAACATAGGAGTCAGTGTACCCTCAAAAGGGCACCATTTCTGTATGCGCCTCGAGGTCCGAAAGTCGAGGTTAGTCTCATATAAGGGATTTGACCAGCTGGGTCGAGTGGGGTGTGTAGCGTAGTGCTCCGAGGTTCCCGTAAAGAGCTGTGGGAATCAAGGCACACTCTAAAGAGCACCACTTTTATATAAGTGCGGTTCTAGAAATCGAAAAATGAAGGTGGTATTATATAAGGTAATTTGACCAGCTGAGTCGAGTGTGGTGTCCTTAGTTTTGTTCCGAGGCTAGGATAAGGAGGTATAGGGGTCAGGTAGGGCACCACTCCTATATGAGCGAGTCAAATGGAGTGATTAGTTTTGTTCCAAGGCTCTGCTAAGGAGCGATAGAGGTCAGGACACCCTCGATGGGGCACAAATCCTACGATAAGCCACAGGGTTCCAGAAATCGACAAACTGAGTTAGTCTCATATAAGGTAATTTGACCATCTGTGTATAGTGGGGTACTTACTCTGGCGTGTCCACAGCTCTCCGAAAAGTGGGGGGGGGGAACTTCGGGGGGAATGTTCATTCTTGGGGGAAATTAAAAGTGAGGGAGATAAATTTTGCTTAAAAATACTAAATATTTACATATTTTGATGCAATTTCACTACTGTAAATGTATTTTCAAGCTAAAAAACGATATTTCAGCATTATAAATACTGGTAATTAATGTTTAGAAAACAATTTGCAAACAAAAAACATAAATTTTCAGACATAAAAACATTTTTGGAATTAGTTCAACATGGGGTTTCGGCCGAGTGGGTAGGCGGACATGGGGGAAGTTTAATAAACATGGGGGTTTTGGAAAGTGGGGGCCCCACTGTGGAAAGGTCAGTTAGTTTTGTGCTCCGAGGTTGCGTCAAGTGGCTATTATGATCAGGGTACAATCGATGCGGCACAAATCCTAGCATGAGTCTCAGGCTTCCAAAACTCGAAAAATTAAATTATTCTCATACAAGATATGTAATTTGACCCACTGAGTCGATTGTAGCACGGATGTGTCGAACAGTAAAATTCATTGAGTACCGAATATTTAGTTTTCAATATTCGGCCCAATACCGAATAACTCATACGAGCTCGGGAAACATAAAAGTACGAGTGAATGTAAAAACACGCATGTATTAATAATTTTTTTACGCTATTCTATGTGTTAGGTTCAAAATATGGAAATAAACGAATTTATTAATGAAAAAGCGTTTGATAATGTGGTTTTGTTAAAAGAACGCGTTTCCACCGGGTTTAATACAGTGCGTTTTGTTATAGCAATGTTTTGCTATTTTGTTGTATTGTAGTTTAGAATAAAGACTTTTCAAATACCCGCGTTGTTCACGTAATTTAAGAACAAGAATTGTACCTAAACCAGATAACTAACCGGGGTAATGTTTTGTGCCTTGTCATGTTTGCAAGTTTTTTAAGTTCTATCGCAGGACATATTAATATTATAGAAAAGCGAGGTTGCCTATTTTACGCAGCTGCTTGCAACAATTATTATAAAAAATAGACGTCTGTACGCTGAACGAGTCGCTGGAACATTGTGTTCCACGGTTTTAATAATTTTTTTGTCATTTTGAATAATTTTGTCGTAAATCGTTCATGTCTGATGATTTTATTTTTTCTTGAAGGCAAAACTCATAAATCTAAATCAATTGATTTTTGCCTGTTTCAATAAATTAGTATGTTATCTTTCACGAAAATACCTTTTGAACTTATGGCTTTTTGACTTATTGTATGTGTCTTTTGCCAGAAATTGCAAAACTAGATTTCAGAGTTTTTGCAGTGTTGAGCCAGATTCTAGAAACTATTGTGGTGTTTTTGTGAGTAAATTTATGTATCCCATGTTGATTAGAATGGTCTCAATAGGTGAGAAATGATTTTTTGCGACGATCCGATGATTTAGCTTGATGATATATGTGCACTTACAGAATTAAGTGCACATAAAATCGAACGCAAACGAAATTGAACGATAACGCAATCGACCTATGTATCTTCCTTTAAACGAAATTCGTTAAACTAAACGCAGCCAAACATTTTTTATGTTAACACAATCGAAATTCGTTAGATTGAACGCGAACTTTTTTATTATAATTTTCTATTTTGAGGCAATCGAAATTCGTTAAATTAATCAATTTTCGTTCAAACGATCGATTTCCGTTTAATGGGAAATAATCGAAATTTAACGAAACTTCGTTCGATTTTTGAGCACTTAATTCTGATTGTAACTGTAGTTATCGTAGAATATCAGCATTATCATTTTCATGTGGACAATTTTACGCTAAACCATTTTGATATCGTTATTTTGGATGTCTGTCTGGGTAATTAATTTCAAAAAATAGGTTTAAATGTAATCAGTCGGTCATTCGGCCGAATAATGGAATTATTCGGCCGAACACCAAATACCCTATTATTCGGCCGATTACCAAATACCGAATATAGAATATTCAGCACATCCCTAGACTAGAGCGCTTCATTTTCATCACCGACATTCCAGTAAGGAGCTATTGGGGTCACAGTACTCTACGAAGACTACTAGTCTCAAGAAAGCCACACATTACAAGCCACGGGGGCCCAGAAATCTAAAAAAATTAAGTTAGTTTCATATAGAGTAATTTGATCCGCTGAGTCTATTGTAGTGGTTATACCACGGTATCCTCGGAGGGATACTGCCATATGTGTCCAAACAGTCCAAAATCGAAAAACAACTATAAAATTTGAAATATGGATATTTTTACCGTATTAATCCGTTGGAGGAATTACTTTTTTCTCCCGAGTTCTTGCATTTTGCATGACTTAACGTTAATGTGTGTAGTTCTTCGGAACAGCTGTTGGACACTTTTCTCCATGGCGTATCGCCACGCGTTTCCAGCTAGTTAATTTTGCATTTATTTATATATGCCAAATTTACGACGTACGTTTCGCAGTAATATATTAAGTCTCAGAAACAACTGTAGCCTTTCAAGCGAGCTAGTATCAATCCAGCAGTCGCGATTTCTTGCAATTACTTAGGTATTCTTATTCACCGCGACAATTAACTTCGTTTCCGAATAAGAACATGTTTAAACTGCCGTGAAAAATAAAGGCCAAACTGTTAGTCGACGCCTCCAACATATCTAATCATAGTCAAACTGACTAACTGCATTATTATAATGTACACCTATAACAAACATATAGAACACTGTCCATGGCATTGGTCGAGTAGATAAAATATTGATTAAAATCTAAGGCCTGGGCGAAATGCAGCGTCTGATGTGAACTCAAAAGTCAGGACCCCATAAGCAATGATTCGTTTGGTATTACAATAAGCACTCTCCACAATTATTATTGCCTATCGCTTTACAAAAAGTAAGCAAGTTATAAAATTTCAAAGTAAAATTTCATTTCTGGTGAGGAAGTTGTGAGTGACTAAAAGTCAACAAATTGCGACGAACACTGTATAACACCTTCATGATAAAATGGTAGTTCTTGAAAAGTTCTAGCAGTAACACGCCAATATATATAATTGTTTACTTAAAATAAGATAATAGACATAACGCGCAAAACTATACTAGTAAAGCTCGCTTGCGAGCCAGAATTCGAGTGGTGAGAACAATCCCCCGAAGCAGAAGTGTGAAAAATATTTGCCACACAATATTTTTGACACTCGCAATGAGCTTGTCGGTCCAGAAAACCCCATATCCGACACTAAAACCAACAATAAGCACACATTCAGGTGCTTTTCCCACGACTTCTCACCAAAAATTGCGAAAACGTCATTTTTTATGCCAAGTATGAAGCAGAAGTGTAAAAAATATTTGCCCAACAATAGTTTTAACACTTGCAATGAGTTTATCTGCCCAGAAAACCCCATATAAGACACTAAAAGCAACAAAAACACATATTTAGGTGCATTTCCCACGCTTTTCACCAAATATGAAATTTGGCGCCAACTATAAGCTTATAGACTCCAGATTGGGAAGTAGTTGAAAAACTTGTTATATATCATTAGAAATCCCTGGTAAAGCTACATGGAATAGGCCTATTAGTTTGCGGATATCTAGTGTACTTATGGAGAAAAGTCGCAAAAACTGGGGGTGGTGCCCGAAACATGGGCCAAAATGACGTCATTTTGCCCCATAACTTTTCTCACGGCAAAAAATTCAAAAATCGGTTCCGTCACTACACCTAAATCGACCATTGCGGTTGGAATGAGCTATTGTGCATCAAAATCTGCCCAATCGTTATCGAGATCCAGGTGCGACAGACACACACACAGACAGGGCCTCCTCAATCCCCCTCCAGAGCCAAAATTGAAAACTCTCGTTCCACTCGCGAGCGAAGCTCGCGAGTGGAATACCAAGGAATGACAATACGAAATTAGGGTAGTAATGAACCAACTCTAGTACAAACTAAGATTAGACTACTGCAAACAGTTTTTGAAACATGCAACTGACCTAAGCTCTAATCAGGCCTATAAGCTAAAAATATTTAACCAAGTGGTTAGAATGAACATGACTTATATCATCGTCTCTTTCTACGAGGCTCAATTATTATACCTTTACCTAACGATCTAAGATAGGACGTCGCACGTCACATCTCTCTCAGCGTCTCCGATGATCGATATTTTAAACTGGAAGAAAAGTAGTACGACTAATTGTTCTTGCTGGCCTCGAATGTCATCCTGCGTATGGTGTGAATTTAGATTTGACCGAAAGACAAAAAGTTTTACAGCTTAAATGAACCTGGAACGGCATGGCTATTGTCGTTGTTGGTCGATTCGTCATGACTAGATTCGTGATCATTACGACGCATCGATGCGTGTTGTCGTGCAACCCGGAACGAATCGTTTTTAATAACGTGAACAGCATGTGCAAGAAGTGGCTGTAGGACTTCAAAGCATTCCTGAAGCAAAGAGCTAGTACACGAAAAAGGCTCTCGGTTTTTTGAACGACAATCCTGCGACATAGAAAAAGCAGCAGTCATTTCTGGACGGTACTTCGTTTTGAGAATCAGAAATACAACCAATTTTTTAGCAAACTGTTCGCGAAATCAAGCTTAAACAAATTTATGACTATTCGAGAATCGCTAGGGCAATACTGGTTTTTGGTTTTTAGCGCGACTGTATGAACACACGAAATGAGATAAAGCTGGCTTATCCAAAGTGGGAGGAGCTAAGACCCTGCCATTGTTCGATGCTCCCTGGCAAAAACGGATGTTTCTTGGCTGGGGCCCACAGGAAAAATATCCGCTAAATATATCAAAATGCTACATGGCGAAATTCTTGGCCTCTCCCCGGTAAAAACACCCCGTTAGCATAAAACTTAACAACTTTTTTACAAAAATTCCATCTGCAGTTAAAAATTTGGTTAATTTAAGAAAAAATTGGTGAAAAAGTTGGTTTTAACCTCAATGAACAAGTTTTGCACCTTTTCAGAAGTTAATAACAGTTTCATCATTTTTCGCTGAAAAATATTAAATTATGAAAATTTTTAGATTTTGACCTCGCACTTCGTCCGAGTTTCGAACCAGGGAGTGCAGCGGCTAATCTCCCCCGCTGGCAAAATTTTCAGCACGTGGAGAAGCCAGAAAAGGATAATAATTTATGCTTCACGTCGGATGCACTGAGTTCTTGAACCATGTGTAACAACAACAACAACAACAACAATAGCTTTCTGCGGCAAAATATCAAATTTACAATGGAAAATAGCTATAATGACCTATACTGGACTACTAATGGCAGGCAGATGTATAGTAGAATGTACGTCGAATGAGTAGGATTCCACCAAAAATCATTGCCATATTATTGTATATTTCATAAGCTACAGCGTATCCGCACACCTCACATTGACGCAGAACTTTCGTGAAATCGAAGTCAGCGCTAGCCATTCAAAATTCAACCAGAAAAACTAGTCACATAATCATAAAGATCAGTGTTAGCAACAGTCAATGATGAACACTCTTTAGCAGAGTAAGGTATCATCGATGCTTGATATTACCGAGAATCAATGAAGCACAATCTTCCACAGAGTCGACTATCGATATCACTAAAAACGCTCGGAAATACTAATCTTCATCGATAAATCCACGAGATGACTCGTTGCAATTAAAGTTATTACATTAGATAAATTGTTCAAGAATCATTCATGAAAATAATTAGTTAATCTCTGAGTGGAGTGCAACATCACATCGTATTCCAGGGGAAAAATTTCCAAGTAAAAAGAATACATTTAAAAATAATAAGGATATTTCAATAATACATGCATAATTACAGTTACAATCAGAGTTATGCGCACATAAAATCGAACGCAGACGAAATCGAACGATAACGCAATCGATCGATCTTCCTTTAGACGAAATTCGTTAGATTAAATGCAAACTAACATTTTTTATTAAATTAGTTTTTAGTTTTGACGCAATTGAAATTCGTTAAGTTATTCGAATTTCGATTGAAACGATTGATTTTCGTTTAAACGGAAACGATCGAAATGGAACGAAACTTCGTTAGATTTTGAGCACTTAAATCTGATTGTAACAATATTTCGTACCACATCGGAACCGGTTGCAATTCAGAACAATCTTTTGCAATATAATAATAATAATATTTATACCGCGCTCTTTTCGCACAAAAGGCGTTGCAAAAGCGCCAAAGAAATCATAAAAATAATAACGAGTATAATAGTCAGTTTCTAGGAAATAAGAAAGTTTTCAACTTAGACTTATATTCGGCAGCGCTCAGGGATCGACTACGAAGTTCAGATGGCAAATTGTTCCATGCGGATGGGCCAACAAACGCAAATGTTTGGTTTCGAGGTATATCAATTCGCAATATTCGTTCATCAGCCAATCTTGATGTTGATGAAAATCGGAGTATCTCGGTCAGGTATGTTGGAGCGTTGTCTGCTAATGCGTTGGGGACGAACGGAAGGATCTTGTAATTGATTCGTTGGTCCAGGGGCAGCCAATGCCGTTGGCGCAAGACGAGGAAGCAATATCATTATCTATGCAAACACACCTTAACTGCTTTCGGCTTGCTAGACCGATTGATAATCAGCTAAGAAGAACATCGAGAACATGTTACGGAGCAACCCAAATACGACTGTAATCCATAGATTTTTAAACGATATTCCGTTAGCTTAACCTGGCCTGTCCACAACCATTTGAAAAGTGGGGGAAATTCGGGGCCCCATGTTCATTCTTGGGGGAAGTTTCAAAGTGGGGGAATAAATTTTGCCTAAAATACTAAATATTTCCATATTTTTTATGTACTTTTACTTCCGTGTATGTATTTTTAAGCTGTAGTGGTAATTACAAATAGTGGTAATTAATGTTTAAATATATTTTGTATGCAAAAAAACATAAATTTGGAGACATAAATTTTTGAATTTAGTTGAACATGCGGATTTCGACCGAGTGGGAGACAGACATGGGGAAATCACACGAACATGGGGATCTGGAAAGTGGGTGAGGGGATCACACATTTCCCCCACTGTGGACAGGCCAAATAACAGCTTTCGGTCATCCAGGAAGATTAATAATGAACGAAGAACCTCGAAATACATATAATACGTAGCGCTGTAATCTACAGATTTTTAGACGATGTTCCATATACATACCTTAACAGCTTTCGGGCTTCCAGGTAGATTGATAATGAGCGAAGAACCTCGAACTCCGCAATACATTCTAAAACAAAGTACGTAACATAAAAAACCACATGGCAATACCTCACAGAGGATAGAGGGAATATTCGTACTTTTTAGCAGGACTAAAATTGTGGCTCATAGTTTTTGTGACAAATTTCGTACAAAAGTGAAAAATAAAAACATAACTCGCGATATTAATCCAGTGATCTATCTTCGACCGCTGAACGGTGCGTAATGAAACACTCCTGGCAACAGCCGTTCAGATTCTGTACGTTTTTCAGACTGTACGTCACACATTTGTACAGCAATTGGCAAAAAATGATTATAGCTCGCTTGAGACTCACTCGAAGTGACATTAAACTAAACAACATTTCGCTCGGCTATCAAAATGGTGGTGAATCATTGTTTCAAATTCAGTCGTCACGGTACGCAGTTGTGCATTGCTTTGTCAAAATATGCAAGTGGAATCCATAAAAATTATAATCAGAACATCTGCAGTTAAACGAAGTTTAATAGTCTAACTTGAAGTATCAATAAACACTCAAAACAGGTTTAGAAATAGTCTAACTGCGCTGGCTAGACGACCTAACCTGGACAGCGCAGCCATCGGAGTTGCTTTCAATGATTGAATCATTAGAGCAGTTGTGATTCCAATGCATTCTTTGTCGGACACGGTCTTTGTTGCCTGAACACAAACTTAAGCATACATAGAAAAGGCACCGTTAAATTTTCAGTAAAAATACTATTTAAAAATATGAATTTTACTGAATGCGACGGGTGGACGGACAGGCGTTGTTGGACTGATCAGCAGCTGTTCTATATGTGTCGAACGTCACGCAACAATTCGCCGTTCGCGATGACTGCGGTAAATTACATCAATTAAATTTACTGTCGCGCAATAAACGCAGGATTATAGCGGGTACGGGATTGAGTTAAAGGTACACCGTTATGACTTTGCACACTTCGTGTATTTAGCCATCAGCGGGCGATATTTCATTATTATCATGCGTGCCATTCATTACTACTTTAATCAAAGATACACCAGCTATTCCCATCTATCGCAGGGCATTTAGTGCACTAAATTCGAGAAAATACACAATTTTTACCAAATCCGAAGCGTTACAGAAAAGGAACACCATTATAGTACCAAAAATATAGTATCCTAAGAATTGTGACTTTTACTACTTTTGGGTATGTCCTATCTAAGCTAATTTCCATCATTAGTTCATGAATTTTTATCTTCTGGCCGTTTATATGACTTTTATTATACAGCTAAGGCTCAATGTTCGTAGTTCAGTATTCAGCCTTATTTTTCCAAATAATAATAAAGCCCAATTTTAACAGTAGTTGGCAATTAGCCGATTGATGCGCTTAGTATTTATCAATAGTGAACCGAAGTTTATAGTTTAACTGCAATACGAAGGTAGAGATTAAATACTTCTACTACTACAGACAGCACTTGTTATATCAACCGAGATAAAGCCAAATTATATAAAAATTCCAAAAACGAACTCGTACTATACAAAAAATATGCAGGCACAGCCAGAAGTGCAACATGAATGATCGAAATTTCGATCGATTTCGACTAAATGATATTTAGTTTGCGAATTCAATAATATTATTTTAATACAATAATAATATAATATTTCGAATTAGATTGCTCTTATGTGGGACTATGCCTACTACTTTATTGAAATTCGAAATATAATTAAATTGTTAAATGCTGCGGTGTTACCTTTCGAACTAATCATTGAATCGAATTCGGCACAGTTAGATATTCGAAGCGAAGTAATTCTGGCGCAATAGACATCGTTTGTTCCGAAAAAATCCGACCCATTCCTTGGGATTTTGCAAGCTGTAAGTTAGCTTGAGATGTTTCAGAAGCGGTCAAAGCCATGCACGGCCACCAGGCGTAACCCTTGACTTTGCACCACTCAATTTCACCCTTCTTAAGCGGCTCCATTAAATACAGAGTCCAATACGTTAGTTGACTAATACAGAATAGTTGAGTAATTGAAAGAGTATAATTACATTTAGAATCTGTTTATGAAGTAAGTCAATAGGACACCATTATTGAGTACAAATAGACAAGAATGTTCTGAGAAAGTTTAATTATTTTCAAAGATTTAAAGTTATTTACGGGGAGGCAGATTCGCTTCTCGTCCGCGACTTCGCTATCCGCCACTTTTACCGCACACGCGCTGTTAATCCTTATGTTCATGGAAAGCAGATAATGCGCTTTAGCACAATAGCGTACACATTGCTGGCTGAAGCAACATCAATGATAACCGCATTATGTGACTAACGCGGATTTGTACGATTTAAAATATGCTGCGAAATTATAATGCAATTTTGCATCGTCTATAAACGTAGTATAAATTGGGATATTACATATAATGCGGTTTAGCACAGCCTATAGACGGCGTCGAGGTGTACCCGATGGTTGAACAACGTGAATATCGCGAAATTTGCATATAATGCGTTTTTGCATGACGACGACGATTTATTGATATAAAATTATTATAAATGGAACATAACACTCTCTAAAACAAATCGGAAAACAACTGCTGCCTACATCTCAGTAATAGAGATTAATACAGTTGCATTATTTTACTCAAGAGCAGTAACTGATCAAACTCACTTCGGGAGTAAGATCACGACGTCCAAGTCCAGTTCCACCGGATGTAATAATAACATCAACGTGTTCAGACAACTCGACCAGCAGCGCCTAAAACATGTTAGTTTAACCATTGAATTGCAGTACTTACAGCATGGGTCAGGGTTGAGCCTCAGACACTAGACGGCACTAACTGCTGAAGTGATGACACTCACAGCTTGAAAGCACTATTTTAAAAACCACAATTCAACCACAAGGCCAAGACCAGCCTCTAAGTCATTGATCGACATTGATTACATAAACAATAGGCTCAGATTGCTTTCAAAATATTTTTCCTGGCCCAGTTCGAACGAAGCGAGGAATAAGGTCAAGGAACATACTGCCACGTCATTATTTTCCCTTCACTGATCATGTCCCCGACTGCACCACCGCGTCTTACAATAGTCCTGAATTATCGGTACATCGTGTCTGCTATATTCCTAATATTTGAAACGTGGAAGTCTATATATACTTAAAGAAACTATATTAAATGGTTCCAGGAATGCATTGTACAGTCTCAGAAAATGCAACATAGCTAAAAAATTAAATAGTGCACGAAAATCGCAGCGAAATATAGTACGACCCAGAAACGACTCTCGCGTTTCGAGATAACGAGCATCGAGCGAACAACATCCATTTCTGGCGGGTACTACGTAATAAAAATACGTAGCTCTAGTTTCTAATATTCCACCAAAAAACATATACATGTATAACTCACTTTAATTACGTCAACTTCATCGGGAATAATTCGAGTATCTTTCACTACGAATCGAGCAGTTCTAAAACATAGTTCACAGATACGTGCCTACAATAATAGTGTCGTCTTTCGAACGAGCACTGCAATAATTATTACCCACGTTCCTGTTATTTTTGGCAGGTAGTGTAATATAATTACGTACCTACCTATACGTAAACGTGCTTTAGTGGAATATAAAATGTCCGTCATGCCTACAACACAATATCACTTCTATATAACTACAGTTACAATTAAAATTAAGTGCTTATAAAATCGAACGCAGACGAAATCGAACGAAAACGCAATCGACCGATCTTGGTTTAAACGAAATTCGTTAAATTGAACGCAAACATTTTTTATTAAAATATTTTTTATATCAACACAATCGAAATTCGCTAAATTAAACGCGAACTAACATTTTTTATTGAATTATTTTTTATTTTGACGCAATCGAAATTCGTTAAATTAAACGACTTTCGTTTAAACGATTAATTTTCGTTTAAACACAAATGATCGATATCCAGCGAAACTTCGATCGATTTTTGAGCACTTAATTCTGATTGTAACAGTAGTATCTCGCAAGCGAAGGTCAAACGGAGAGCGTGGTTTAATTTTATGTTATTTTATTTAATCACCTGTAACATGTGTTTGATGTTATTACCACCCTACGACATGTTGAACACTGAATCTATTGAAAATCCCAAACTTCGTTGACCCTAAACCCATCGAGAAGAACTTACAACGCATTAAGTATTTGTGCTTGTCTCTAGATAACCAAACCACCGTATTCTGTGTATCGAAAAACCTATATAGAGAATTTTTGAATATGATGACCCATACGCAATACCTAACCAAACAACTGAATACAGGCTATATTTTGGAAATCTGATTATTTACCCTAAACCCATTGAAAACCCATGAAATATGCATGCCGTACTCTAGATAACCGAACCAGTGTGTTCAGCATAGCGAATATATCTATATAGACTATTTTGATGCCATGTACCAAACTGCTAAAGTCCGGCTATATTCTGGAAATCGGGTTCATTGACCATAAACCCAATGAAAACGACTGAAAAACCATAGGATACTCGTGCTGGACTCTACATGACCAAACTATCGTATTGATATTTCGAGCAAAATTTTGAATTTATCGAACGAACATCGGACGGCCTTTGAGCGAATATCGAACGGCCTTTGAGTGGATATCGAACAGCCTTCGAGCGAATATCGAACGAGCAACATTCATTTCTGGCGGGTACTGTAGTAGCTTGTTTTACCGCCAAAGCATGAATTCTGACTGTGGAATATGTAATTTAGAGAGATACGCATAGCTATATTAAGCATTAAATTACAAAATGAGCCAACGAATATCAGCCATCTTGCTAAAATAGTCGAAAAGATTGTGCTCGCAATTTTCAAGCAGATGAGGATGAATTACCCTACAAAATGAGACCAAAAACACCTATAGCTCGAGCGGTTGAAGATATACCATATTCGTGTACTTTGGGTTCCATGGAGCATTAAAAACCAATTTGGCCCAATCTTGCGGTGTACATAATGACAAAAACAGCACGCCATTTGCAGGTACATAGAGGATGAATTTCCATAGAGCAGCTATATTTAGCTCGAGTAGATACGGAGACATTACGTTTTCGTGTATTTTAGGTCCCATGGGCCTATTTTAGAACCACCATGTGACCCAAATCCTGCATGCTAGGATAACTGCATATCAAAGCACTATATAGACATTCATCGAGCCTTATTTGCTCTACAAAATGGTCCCAAATTGATTCTGATATCTACACAGGTTCTCAAGTTACTATAAGTAACGTGATCGTTGTGTCACTTCGGAACCAATCCTCTTTGGTCCCTTTTTTCGGAGGTAAGATGTTAGAATAGGAGAGATTTTTTCCAAGCTTTCAAATGAGCTATAGCGAGAGTCAATTCGCCCAGCCAAAGCTGAGTAATGCGTGTCGCCCCCAAAAAATCCAAGAACATACACCATCGAAATTTGCCACTCTGACCAGTGAGAATTACTTCGCTTCGCTAGTTGCACTTAATCACTCACTCAAAATTTAATTATAAAAATAGCTGCATTGTGGCATCAATTGCTGACGAGTAGCTACTTATGGTTGTGAATGTTACACTGTCTTCGCTAGTAATCGTTTTATGCTGTCGTTGTAGTAATTATTATTACTAGAACAAATTATTATTATTATAAATAATATAAAAACATGCAATTATATTGATATACGGTTGAAAAATAATATCTATTATTTCATTATAAATATAAATCATATCCCAATTATATTGATATACGGTCAAAAATATCTATATATTAAAATTAATTTCAACATGTTCGGTCGCCGCTTGCTGGATGTTCGCTCGCTCGAAAAGCAACAGGCATTTCTAGTGAGTACTCTATCATGTGAGATTTATTGGACATTTTTTGGAGGCAAATTACAACTTAATTTGCCCTAAGAATGAAAAAGCTCATGTGCAGTTTTACCACTAACTAGAAAAATTATGTGGTTTAAATACAAAAATACTTTCCCAAAATATATTTCCTTCCTGCTAGGCTAACACATTGGTGGATTTTTCCCTGGTGGACTAAAATATGTCAGATTTTACATATTTTAATTAAAAATTCTCCAAATTTTCTCCCTGTGGAGCTGAGCTAAAAAAATTTTCTTATTACATAAATATGATTAATTAAAAGTTTTCT
Source organism: Trileptium ribeirensis (assembly GCA_030248225.1). Classification (NCBI taxonomy): domain Eukaryota; kingdom Metazoa; phylum Nematoda; class Enoplea; order Enoplida; family Thoracostomopsidae; genus Trileptium; species Trileptium ribeirensis. The sequence goes on along the minus strand of JASANE010015997.1, from coordinate 34,400 downwards.
GAGAGCTAAAGTACTTTAAATCAAATATACTGGGGAATCACCCTCATGTAATTCAAGCTGCCCCAGTTTTTACTGAAGAAATCTTCCGGGCTAGGATTCCAGATATTTTGGTAGTTTAGAGAAACTAGATGATTGCAATTGTAATCTAGCATCGGCAACAAACATAAGAAGTCTTGAAATCCACATGCTGGCTTCTCCAAATTGAGACTGTAGGCGCCTGGGATTTTGCGGTTCTCCTTGCCAAAACATTTGGTAACGGTTGTTCGTTTTCAAGCAAAATATTTGACTCATTGGGTTCAGTGCCCGCTAGCGTTTTCTTCCTCCAGTTAAAAACGCCCTCCTTCCATAAAAATATTGACAATATTAATCAAAAATTCCAGTACGAAGCAAACAATTCTATTAAATTACGCAAACATTAGTCAAAAATTATTAGGGTGAAGTTTTCCTCCGAACTCTATAAAATGCCGACTCCGATACCCACCACCTTCGATTAAAAAATCTCTGCGTTATGATGCATTGTAATCCACACTTCACATACCGTCCTCGCCACAATTAACTGTCGTTCGCTCGCAACTTGCTCATAAGAAAAATATTTATTTTGAAATATTAATATTTATTTTATGTGCAGTAGCTATTAGCTCATTGCTCGCTCTCTCGTAAGGCGACAGTTAATGTGGCGAGTACTGTACATACTGAATATATAGCATTGTGCCCTGTATATTTATATTTATTTGTTTATTTATATATTGGTTTCTTTTGGCGTGCAAGTGTCATAAATCATTTTAATAATATGCATGAAAGTGTTATAAAATAAGTTACAAGATAACGACCGAAACAAGCAATCCACTCACTATATGACCGGAAACTGTTTTTTTATATTTCCGTGAGACGTTTGATTGGGCGAAAAAACACGTCGACAAAAACAAAATATTGTGCGCGAAAAGTATTTCACAGTCAACTGCGATAGTAATGCTGCCGAAACACATAATTCTTAATAGATTGATGAATTTCTACAAAAATCAATATTCGACTATCGCAGGCAGTGATACACCCAGTTGAGCGTTACGCGCTGCAAAACCGATACAACTTGGGATATTCTGAATTTGAGTTGACTAAATTATAAGCTAAAACCCTTGCCAGACGCGAAGGATCGAAAAAGTAAACCTCTAAAAAACTAGAAATAGTCAATTTGTGTCACCGACCCTTTGCCTTCGTAATACATAAACTGCATGACATGAACGAACTTCGATGAGATACCTAGCTGACGCAAGGCTGCTGTGATGACATGAATCAAATGTCGCAGCAAAGTTCACAAACAGAGCACCAAAAGGAAAACAGTGAATTTACCGTTTTTCCAAGACCTGTCGAAAATGGAAAATGTGTGATATTTGATCCGAACAGCCTCTATCGTACCGAAATTCAGCTTGATGCTAACTAATATTGGTTTCGTAATATGTCTGCATTCTACGGTGGACTAGACTTTTCATAACATTTCCTACGATCTAAAGAAACAAGCAACAGTATGCCGATGGTGCCCGTGTCTCCATATTTGTCAAGAGATCCTTAGAAGCCTGTTTTGCCATTTTTATCCCGAAATACGGGCTCAAAACTCTTATAGATCAACTAAGGGATATTATTTTCTCTATCAAACGAACAATTCTGTTGAAATGCTTCACCCAAAGTTGAGCTATGAATTACACCGAAAATCAAAGAAATTTTCCCACACAGCTCCCGCAGTGGAAACTCCGTTTCAACACGTTGCAACAAGTCAAATTCATAAAAAATCCAAAAATCAACTGCAAATTAGAAATCGTTTCAAATGATCGTAAGTCCCGAAAATGAGAAATTTTGACGGCTTATTTAGTTCTACAAATTAAATATGCCGATATCCTCGCTCACAACTAACAGCGGTGGAGCTTTTTGTGTTTGTCACCTACAAGGCAATATTCTGTCGGAGGTGGTCAACCACTAGCCCTTAGATAAGAATGCTCGACCCCACAAAACAGCGGGGAACTGGTTATTTTCAAGAGCTTGAGATTCTCCCGCCGCCAGGCCCTTTTAGTTAACTTCCAAGCGTCTGCACGGCAAAGAATTGACTAGTTGGGGAGAAGCGATATAGTGAGTTAGGTTATTGCATTCTTTTTTAGAAACACCCGCTCTCGACCATGATTTACCAGAAGCCATGTAATAGCCATTAAAGCGTTTTTCATTAAAGCACGAAATTTTGAAAATTTTCACATTTCGAAGTAATATAATATTAAACTAGTAACTCGCGAGAGAAGGTGAAACGGTTCGGCAGTGGTTTCATTTTTAAGTTATTTTGTTTAATCTCTTGAATCAGGCTGCGCTTGTTGAAAATACTATTTTAAAATCTCTTGAATCCTAAACCCTCCGAAAACAATTGAAACGCATCAAGTATTTGTGCTGACCTCTACATAACCGAACCATTGTATTCAGCCTACTGGAAAACGTATGTTGACAATTCTTGGTGACCTGTACGCAATACGTACCCAAACGAACGAAGACAGAACATATTTTGGAAACGGATTCATTGACCCTAAATCCATTAAAAACCCATGAAATATGCACGCAAGACTCTAGATAACCAAATCCTGGCCTGTCCACAACCCTCCGAAAAGTGGGGGACTTCGGGGGCCCCATGTTCATTTTCGGGGGAAATTTCAAAGTGGGGGAAGATAAATAATTTTACATTCCAGTTCCACATTGGCCCAGCGCTCCAAATTATGGGGAAGGGGCGATAGTGGGGGCCTGGCATTTTGAAGTGCTCCACCTGGCAAAAACCGAGTAGTACTCCACGGTTCGTGCCCGTGGCAAAATTTTGGTCTCCCCATCACCTCTTGGCAAATTTTTTGGTTTCTACTTCGTAAAAACAAAAACAATGTAGATGACATTCGATAAAAATTTTACCTAAAATCCCGTCCGGAAGCCAAAAATTTCAAAAAATTTATCAAAATTGGCATCCAAATTGCTTTTCCTCTAAAATCAAAAGCGTTTTAGCAGTGTTTCTGATACGATTTCTAACCGTTTTTCTCTTGGCAAAATGCCCCTTGGGAAAATCGGGCGCCCCCGAATCATTCCGCCTTGCAATATTTTCAGCGAGTGGAGAGCCCAGTATTTTCATGTAGCTTTACTGCCACGCATGTATTTTCAAGCTATAAAACGACGTTTTTGCATTAGCAATAGTGATAATTAATGTTTAAAAAACGTTTTGCACACAAAAAAACATAAATTTTAGGACATAAAAATTTTTAGATTCAGTTGAACATAGGGTTCCGGCCGAGTGGGAAGAGGGATGGACATGGGAAAAATCTCACGAATAAGGGAGATTTGCAAAGTAAAGGGGGTCCCCCCCATCCACCCACTGTGGCTAGGCCATTATTCAGCATACCGAAAAACCTCTATATAGAGTATTTTGGACGCCATGTAACAAACTACTCAATACCGACTTTTTTCCGGAAATTGGAGTCACTCACCCTCAACCGCGAAATAGCATGAGATACTCGTGCTGGCTTTAGATAACAAACCATCGTATTCAGCTTACTGAAGATCCTATATACACAATTCTTGATGACGTGTACGCAATACGTAACCAAACAACTAAAGAGACAATATATTCTGTAAATCGAGTTCACTGACACGAAACCCATCAGAAGTCATGAAATATACACCGCAGACACTAACCAAATCATTATATTCAGCCTTAAGAAATAACTATATATAGTCCATTCTTAATAACCTGCACGCAACGCATAATCAGAGAAATGAAAACGTAGTACATTCTGGAAATCTAGTTCGTCTGCCAAAAATCCTTGAAACCCCAATAAAAGGTATAATAATAGTCAAACTGGATCCTAGATAGCATAATCATTGTATCCAGCGTACTTTATACCTAATATGCACTAATTGTGAGGTAAAAACAAGCAATAACACGGCGAAATTTGAAAAACCGTTTTTAGTGGCAAAGAGTCGATGAACCATATTCCGGACCACACTGGGCCAAAGAATGGTCCCACAAAAAAAAGTAGAGGTGTAGTACCAAAGTTGTAGAACTCGATGAGCTGATACTGCTGGTGGTTTCTATTTATCGATGCGAAGCCTGTGTCGTAGATATTATGTGGCTGCCAAAGAATGGCAACCGTATGGCCAGATTTAGAAAAGAACCCGTAAAAACGTGTTTTTCCCATTTTGACACGGAAGATAGGACCGGAGCTATTTGCGTTCAGCTGAATGTCACATCGCCGTCACTTTTGCAGTCGAATAAAAAGATTGGCAAAATCCGCCCATCCAAAAATGAGTTATGAATAACAGCGAGAGACAAAAGAAAATTTTCACGATTTTCCGCCTAGCGCCGTCCGCAGAAACTCCACTCGCTCCGTTTCAGTTATTCAAAAACAGAACGAAACATTTGAATGATTCATTTTCAAGTTTTTTCCAGGTTGACAATTTTATCCGAATTCTTGGCTTTTCAAGGTTTCATATTTCATTTGCCTGGTTTATCACACTACATCATTTCGAGGAAAATGATGGAATGCGGGCGTTTCGGTGGGCGAAAATAAAAAGTATGGGCTTTCGCCCAAATAAACATTGTCGAAAGGAACCCTCAATAACAGCGATACCACATAGATCATGCTTAGTACCACAGAACACCAAAGCAATTACGATAGTTTAGTTCAACCTTAAGCTATGTAACGCTATTAAGTGAGTAGTAGAATAAACAACGAGAATGAGACTGTTCAAAAAACAATCTTGCTTTCCCACGGAGGATGAGGGAGAGACCCAGGTATTTAGACCTCCCCCAGAAAAATGTGCCTATATTTTTGCCCTGTCGAAATAAAAACAATATATAGGTTTAACTATACGTGTATTATACTGTACATTTACTGTGAATCTACAATTAATGTTATTTTCACTCTTTTTCAATCCCACAGTTTGACCTGGAGGGAAACTGAATTTGTCGCGCCCTTACAATAAACCCCAGTTCGACCTGGGACCCAGTTTGGTTCTTTCAGATACTTTGAAGGCAGTTTAGAAAAGTCGCTAGGATAATGTTATTAAAATGTGGCTGCGGGGTATTCGCAATGAGAGGATATTCTTTAAGCTATTATATAGGTGCATAGAATACGCCGTCATTAGCCATGTAATAAAAATTTTTATCCATTGCAGTTTAGAGCACAGGATTAACTAGAATTGAGCTCCTGCTAATTTTCAGTACATCGTAGATATTTGCTTGATTTACAGTGCTATTCTATACGAATAATCATAGTCTGTCTCGAATTTTGTAGTTATTTTTGCTTGACACGTTGCCTATAACCGAAAGCAGCAAGACAAACGTCAGTAAGCTAATCTATCACCTGGTTCAAAAACATACCTCGTGTTGCATTCATGGATTCCTTTAATCAGCGCTGGTCCACTTTTATCTTCGGCAGTGTTGGAATTCGCTGAACGTGAATCGCTAACTGTAAAATACACAAAAATTATAAAATATAAAAATTATTGAAACCTTATCTCAAATTCTATGCCAACAAAAATCACGCGCAAAATCGAAAAAAGCCGAAAAAAGTTCTTCAAACCATCAATGTTTACTGATTGCAGGAAAGAAATGCAAAAAAAATGCATAGCTGGAATGGCCAAACTGAGGTTCAAATGAACTACCAATGTGTATGTAAATAGCAAAACCAGCACGCCAGTTTACCGCTATGTAGTTTACAACGGGAATTTTCGTTTCATTTTCAGCTATATAATATTTAACGTTTTAAGATCCTTGTGGATCCATTTATCGCTATGAACAGCGTACGGTCCGAAAAGTTTGGTAAACGGAGATCGACACCGCCCTGCACGTTACAGCAGGGAATTTTCGCGTCATTTTCAGTTATATAATATTCAACGTTTTACGATCCTTGTGGCTCCAGTTACAACTATGGACATCGTACGGACCGAAAAGTTAAGAAAACTGAGATCGGCACCTCCCCGTAGTTTAAAACGGGAATTTTCGTTCCACTTTCAGCAATATTATATTTAATGTTTTACGATCATTGTGGCTCCAGTTACAACTATGGATGGCGTAAAGACTAAAAAGTTAAAGAAACGGAGATCGGCACTGCCCCACAGTCTACAGCGGGATTTTAATTTCAGTTTCAGGTATATTTTTATGTAGCGCGTTATGATCCTTGTGGCTCCAGTTAGCACCAACGACATCACACGGCCAGAAAAGTTAAGAAAGCTGATATGAGCACCTCCCCGTAGTTTACAACGGGAATTTTCGTTCCATTTTCAGCAATATTACATATATTTAACGTTTTACGATCCTTGTGACTCCAGTTACAACTATAGACATTGTAAGGACCGAAAAGTTAAGGAAACGGAGTTCGGCACTGCCCCATAGTTGACAGCGGTAATTTTATTTTTAGTTATATAATATTTAGCGGTTTATGATGCTTGTGACTCCAGTTACCACTCTGGACTTCGTACGGTTCGAAAAGTTAAGAAAACTGACATCGGCACCTTCCCGTAGTTTATAGCGAGAATTTTTGTTTTATTTTCAGCAATATTATACGTATTTAAAGTTTTACGATCCTTCTGGCTCCATATTATGAACGTCGTAAGGACCGAAAAGTTAAGGAAACAAAGATCGACACTGCCCCACAGTTTACAGTAGAAATTTTAATTTCATTTTCAGTTATAAATTTATTTAGAGTTTTATGATCTTTATGGCTCCAGTTAGCACTATGGACATCGCACGGTCCGAAAAGTTAAGAACACTGAGATCGACACCGAGCCACGGTTTACAGCAGGAATTTTCGTTTCATTTTCAGCTATTATATAATATTTATCGTTTTATAATCCTTGTGGCTCCAGTTACTACTATGGCATCCTACGGACCAAAACGTTAAGGAAGATCGGCACCACACCGCAGCTTACAGCGGGGATTTTCATTTAATAATCAGTTATATAAGTAGATCCAAGTTAGTACGGTGGTATTATTAACAATTATTATCTTTATTGGTATGGCATAAATGATTATAATTATCCTAACCGAGATGACTAATATTATGATATACCTAATATACCCGAAAAGGACAATATCTTTGTAACCGCTCGAGCTATACAGGTGTTATTGATGTCTTATGTTAATATGTCTATATATACATATGATATCTGTGGTAAAGAATGATCATAATAACTTATACGACGACATATAAACAAATACAAACAACCCCCCAAAATACGAGGATGGAACAAATTTTTTTCACTGGTCGGGGTTGTGAGCGATAACACACCGGAAGATAAATCGACACAGAACTAATATTGCCGGTAAAATCCAGTTTATGAATATACACCCATTATAAAGTTATTATCGGGTAGAATGCCGGATTACGCCAGGATGATCAACCCAGTGCGGTCCCTGCTATAAAGTGTCTAATATGTCTGATGAAACATATGTTTTATTTTCTTCAAACAGATTGCTCAAGTTTGTTGTGTATCGTGAGCACTGAACGAATAAATGGCAACTTAGTACAAATCGTTTGCTACCCCGTTCGTAACACCACCGGCCCATGATACTTGGATGGCCGGAGCTAATAAATTATTCAGCTGTGGGTGTTGCGCGTGTCAATGAATTTTTAAACAATGACATGCAAGATGTAATAACCGGGATAATTGAAACCATCAGTACAATCCATACAATTGGGACAGTTGCGCCAATTAGGACATTCAGAACAATTTCGGAGAATTCAAATAATTGGAAAAACTAGGATCGCTTGGACAAACAACCACGACAAGCGGAACAATTGTGACAATAAGCGCAACTAAGACATTGAGGACAATCGAAATACTTAGAACAGTTGAGGGCAATCATAACAATATTGAACATGTCGATCAATCGGAATAATTACGAAACTTGAACCAATTCGGAGAATTGGACCAGTTTGTTATTCCAATTACAATGTGATGAGTTTTTATTGTTCTGTGCAACTGCCCAATTGCGCCAGTGTGTGTAGGTTGACAAGCAGTCAGTCGTGTCGTACTTTATGTAAATATCTAAACTTTTGATCATGTCATTCTAAACCTAACATTCAAAAACCTATGCCTGAATGATAATTAACATTCGGAGTACTCTAAACACGATCGCCCAACTTGTAACAAGTTCGTTAGCTATGCTTTATCCTTTATTGCTATTACATTCTGAAATGAGGAAATAAATATAAAATGTACCCATAAAGGCGGTTCAATTTCAGTTGTTTTAATGCGGATTGCCACATTAAAATCTCAGCATTAAAATTGATATTACGTGACCGAAAGCCAAATCGACTATACCAACGGGAATAATAAAAACTACCAATGATGGGAAATAAAAAATTTGGGTAGCGAAAAACTGCAGAACGCTTAACTGTTTGGAGCAAAACACGGGAATCTAAAAATGAGACAATGTTGAAGAAAGAAAATCGGAAAACTTGGGAAATGGAAAATGAAATGATTGTATATTAAAAACTGGAAAACGGAAACTCGGTAAAGCGACGAACAGGAAAATTTTTGAAATCAAGGAGGCTCCGGTATGGAAAGTGCTACATAACCCGAAATTTTCAAATGTAATCTCGGGAAAAACAAGAATGCTGGACAATAAAAAATTTAATGAAAGGCAAAATGTTGGAAAATGGGAAAGTTGGAAAACGAAAACCTATAGAAAAGGGAAAGATTTGTGGAAGCGGGGAAACAATGTAAAAGGGTATTCAGAAAACGTAACCCGGATAAAAGCGGGAAACAGTAAAATTTTTGAAAACAGGAAATTGTGAACGCTGGAAAGTGGTGGTAAGTAGGGAATTTTCAAAACAGAATCTCGACAAATATAATGACGAAAAATAGAAAATTTATGAAATGCAAAAATTTAGAAAAGCGAGAAAATATGACAACTGAAAAGTGTGGAAGCAGTAAACATGGGAAGTGGAAAATGTTGAAGAACGGGAAGAATGTGAAGCAAAAACCGCGAGCAAATTTGCGAAACGAGAAATAAAATCAAAATTAGAAAAGCCAGTAATCCGGAATATGGTTAACGTAGCAAACTTAAGACACTAGAAACTATTGGAAATCGAAATATTTGGAGATGCAAAACTAGGGATATAGGACAATGTTGGAGAATATGAAAATTGAGAAACGTCAAAATGTTGAAAGTACCTTGGGAACCGGCAAAAAGTTGAGATTCAATTGGAAAACTCGTAATTTAGGAAATATATAGCTTTTGAAAACGAAAAGCTAGCAACTGATAAATATTAAACAAGAAACTGGAATATCTTGAGAAAACAAGCTTTTAAAAAAGGGGAAATGACAAGTGGAATACAAAAATTTTTTAGAAATGGGAAACTCGAAAAATGAAAAATATTAGGTAACTGCAAACATGAAATTAGAAAAATGTTAAGTAGCGGAAAACACGGAAGGTAAAATTTTGGGAAATAGGAAACCTGGAAAGGCATAATTACTGGGGGTTGCAATCATGTAATAATTGTGCTGCTCAGCCGACATTATCCCCGCCACCTTTACAAACTATGCCATGAGTTCTTGATAAAACAAACACATGACTTACCTGTAATACAGGCGACAGTCATAATGTTAGGCTCAGAAGTAGTGTTTCCATCGCTAGCCATTGTTTCTTATACAAAACCGAAGCTCAGTTTAATAATTTTTAATTGAGAATTAATTTTAAAATTATAATTTTTGAGATTATTATGAATCTGAGGAATAAAAAATATATTGTATGTTTCCAAGATCCGTCGGCTGCGGAAGTGGTAGATTGTCCTGATGGGAAAGAGGTGCGGCAGGGGATGAACAAAAAATTTTCCGTTTTCCCCCTTTTTCCTCATATATATAAATTGCTAAAATTTTCCGTGCGCCTTACATAATAGAAACGACGGTAGTATAAATACGGCTAGGGGACGATAGAAATATGGCTTAAGTGGTCCAACCCATGTGAAAGGGTAATCAATCAACAGGTTATTCCTAATGGTCGGACCCCTCGAATTCATATTGATAATACCATGTGAAAAAATTTTGTCCATGTAGACAAAAATTCATCAATGTTCAGTCAAATTCTCATTTTTTGCTGGTCGTAGACATTCTGTACCTAATTTGAAACTCACCTATGCATAAATTTGTGCATATTTTGCAACCTACGAGATCTATCAAAGTTTTGTCGGGTACTGGAGTTGCCGGTGGGATACCCAGGCAGTTGAGTTGAAACATACTAGTCGCGAATTTGTTAAACTTTAAGTATTTTGATGACAAGCAACGTAAAGTGGTTATAAATGGGTCAAAGGAGCCCCATGACAGTAAAAATTATCTGGTATTGCGAGCAACAATCGCGCATGCAATTATTACTGGGGAGTAATGATGACTTAAACAATTAGTACTGGGATTATATCATAGCCTGAGAATTACTCCGGGATAGAGGTGAGAACGAGTCCAATTTTGCAGGCTTGGGTCGAATAAAGTTTAAACCGGCTAGACTAGGCTCGAGCCGATTTAATCGAGAGTTGGCTCGGCTCGGCTCGAAACTTCAACCTTTGGGCTCGGCTCGTTACCAGTTTGTTTCTGCTTGCTCGAAAAGCTTGTAGATGAAAATAGGATTTGGCGCACGTAGATCTACAAATGAACGTATCTGATATATGTGACTACCGAGTTTGCTCTTTAAAGCTATCAACGTCATTGACCACAGGTTACAAGATTGTTAATGGCGTTTAACAGGCCGAATATTAATGATTGAATTTTAGAAACAATCATTGGCTATACGATTTTATATTACACTGTTTTAAGAAAAGTATACATAACCTAAATAGAACTAGATTAAAGCCTTATACATTGCTTCATACATCCCTTAGTACTGGCTGATTGACCGAAAATTCGGTCTAAACAGTAATTATCCGCATGATGCGGCACAGTCATGGTTTAACGCAAGATTCACATCGATTGTTTATGTGCATCCACATCCACTACATCCTCTTTGGAAGTTGTAATGCTCCAGCGCCCCAAATTACTGATGCTGGCATTACAGTTCCTTGCTGATAATAAGTACAGTCGCAACGCCATCTACAAATTGGAGCAACTCTCCCCACAGCTTCTACAAATTGATGTAGCTGGCATGACACGTCTACTAACTGATGCACTTGGCATGCTAGCATCCAGAAATTGATGCAGTATCAGTGATATCAACTATCGTGACATTGTCAAAGTGGTAGATTATGTTCACACTGTAAAAAGGTTTAGTTAAATTTGACTAAATTAAGCCAGTCCATTCCCGAGTCAAAAAATCAATCTAATTTGGTTCAGTGTGTGCTACTGTAACTCATGCTCAGTTAAAACGGATGCACACCGAGCCAAAATTTGTCTCACCCGCTGAGACAAACAATGTCTTGTGTATTTATTGAACAACATATCATCTCGGGTACATTTATAGTACTGTTTCCCTTGGACGGCATATGTATAAACTCATCGTGGACTTCACGCAGTATCAATAAGGTATACACAGAAACCGCTGTTACAACTATTTTCACCGAAATAAAGATGTATATAATACATGGATACATTTTGCCAAAATGGAAATCATTTAAGGAAATAAAAGTTTGATGTCATCAGTATAGAAAGCTTTGGTATTTTCGCCGTAACAGTGTTCTCCCTGACGGTGTTGTATGGGTAAAAACTAACAACTCTATCGAGAATGCAGGGCATAGTGAAGCATAGGTATACCTACAGCTTTTGCGTGCACAGCCAATGACAGCTCGCTCTCGATAGCATACGTCGATATGCTATATGTTGATATCACACATTACTGTACATGTGAAAACTAGGCTAATACCGTTAATAAGTTTTGTATGACCGAAAACCCCCAAGTTCAATCTGTCAGCCTCCCAAGATGTCATAATAAAATTAGGAATTTTTGGTCGAAGAACTATGGCGGCGCCCTACCACAGTACCCAAGAAAACATGAGTCGCATAGTAAAGCCAACAACGCCAATGAGTTTCCCATGCCCGAAAACACCCAAATGATACTTTTGAGCCTGCCAGGACGCCAGAAGAAATTTCCGAATTTTTTGTCGATGAACCACGAGGGTGCTATACCTCAAACCCCATAACTCCATAACCGGAGCCTTAATCGAAACACAAGAGCACAGACATAGCCATTTATGATTACACTATGAAATAAAAACCAACCGAGGAACAAAAATTCAAAAGTTAAGATTAAAATAACCTTGCTTCCGTGAAAGGTACTAAAACGGGGCCTTAATAGTTTTATTGAACGCTGTGCAATATCTTCATATGCAAGTCGCTTTTTGAATTTTCTGTTAGCCAGCCGTTGAGCCATCAACTGGCGAAAAGTTTGCCGGCCTGCCGTCACAGAAACATATTGTTGCCCAACACTTGCATTACATTAAATCTTAATTAAAGGAAACAGTAAAATATGGTAGGCTTTACGATGTATTTGGGCAAAACGTTTGACCGAAATGCTAGGGCATAAACTAGTGTTATTTTAACGTGTACCTTGGCAAAACAGCAATGCTCCACATGGCTAATGCGTGGCCGACCGTCGATAAAATCTTTACACAAAAATTTACAATTTACGGACTATAAATCCTAGCCTGATTTACACTCCAAGCACAGATTGATTTATGGGCTATTAAATTAAAATGAGACCGCCAAACATCTTTCGTATAGCCAATGTCTAATCGCAAAACTGTTATGGAAAAATGCTGAATTTCAAGCGATAACTGTAAATTGGCAAAATCAAATGCCAAAATTGTACCTTGTACACAAACAGAATTTTGATATTTAGTTTGCAGACATTCGGATCCCTAATGCGTGAGTCGACTTTAGGTGCGAATACCAAGGTTGTTCTTTAGTCAAAATCACTGATCTGTGTTCACATTTTGCCATCGGTATTAGCATTTTTGAGAACACGAACATGGGATCTGCGATGTACGAATGGAATTTGCGTTCGCAGACATTTCTCCGCATTCATCAAATGACGGTGAATCAGACAATGTTTACGGTCTTTTGTGTGTGTTATGGCATAAGAGCATAAATGTGATTGATGATGCGGCGAACTATTTCTTATTATTTAGACTATTTCTTATTTAGATAATAACCGAAAACAGTGCCTACACGCTGCTGCATCCCAAATCGTGAACACGTGTAACAGCCCGAGTTTCTACGGGACTATAACAGCTTTCCCTACACTGCAAAAAAGGGAGTAAATTTAACCTTGCGGCGATCGGATACCGGTGAAACGTGATCCCGATAATGATGTGAAGACAATTTGTTGTCCTAATTGAAATAAACAATACATTGATATGATGTGTACCAGGGAGTAACCGGAATTCCGGTTCCGGTTCCGTCGAAAATCGTGTTCCGGTTGCGGTTCCGGCAAAGGGCAAAAACCATACCGGAACCGGAATTCCGCTTTAAAAATTTTGTTTGAAATTTTCCACGTTTTTGCTTCATCCTGTAATCCAAACAAATGTAATATATATTATACAATGATCAAGCTCCAATACAGCCAAGCAAAAGAAAAGATTAACTAACCAATTTGCCATGTGAAATGTAAGTAGGGCACATAATTTGAGCAGGAATTTTTCATGATAACCTGCAGGAGTTTGTTAACTCAAAGCTAGGTCGATGCTTGTAGCAGCTATTTTACACATCCAGAAGTCTGTGGGATACGTTTGAATTAAACTGGTCCAACTCGGCAACAGAGTAAGGCTTACGCAAAAGTACTTAGAGTATGCTTGGCTAACATAAATTGCGTCAAGCACCCGCCAGTGCGATTGTAAACTTGGTAAATAAGTCTAAATTGAAGTAAACTAACGTTATCTGCAAAGCAGCTAGAAACTGCTTTCTTGGCAATGAACTGTATTTATTGAAACTGTGCGACCAGCATCACAGTGTCTCAGTTATAGCATTCTGATTAGAAAGTTATCATCATTATGATCTAACTGACGGGAACTGTTTGTCCAACGCCTCTGACCACTGATCAGAAAATTACTTTCTATCTACGATTTTCTCTTAGAATTGTATAAACCAATTAATAATTTAAGTTTCCTACAGAAGAACATGCAACAAACATATGTGTAGTAAAGGGAGGCGACTGGAGACAGAGCGAAAATGTGTATTCTACGCTCCAAGCTTTGTAAGCACATTCGATTTGACGCAGTATACGCAATGGTGTATAGTGGAAGACATTTTTTTGCTCTGAATGTCCAAAAACCGATATATTTGATCGATAAATAAACATTATTAGCTTCCTCAGTCTCTTTAAATTTTCAGAAAGGCAATAATACCATCGCAATACATTAAGTTTAATGTAAAAGTTATTTTTAATGCATGTTAAATCCACTATACCTTCATTTCCTCCATCATCTGTTTTACTATATATAATTTCGAAGACCAGGTTCCGGTTCCGGTTTAAATGGACGGTTCTGGTTGCTGGTTCCAGTAAATTTCGGTTCCGGTTATTCCCTGATGTGTACATATGTTATCACGCTCCGCCAGGTCGAGGTGCGCAGGGTGATTGCACATCAAAATGAAACTTTCATGGACCCGAGTTATGGGTATCCGGTCGGCCCCAACATAATGAAGTATAACTTGTCATTAATTATTGCTACGCTGTATAAAGGAACGCAATCTGGAGAGGTCGGGGCCATTCACACCCGTTGGGTTAATTCTGCGATTTCGGTGCCCAGAGGCTGATCCCGGTGCGCATGCGGAACATTAATATAACAGTGAACGTTGTATAATGTGTAATGTATGCTGCGTGTCAGGACGGTCCAAGGTATGGCACGGATAAGCATCTGTGCAATTTGGGCCAAATTTTAAAACGACCTGGCCTTCGGAAAGATTTGTCCTAACACGCAGGAGAGGAAAATAATTTGTCGTATTCATAATCTTGTGACATTTAATTAAATTAGATACAAGAGAGAGTGAAGAGAAACTAAACGCACCCGAAGAGGAACATTTTAATAGGGTAATTTAAATTCGCAATTTTTAGATTGTTCCTGCAATCAAGGCAAACCAGGGATTACAAATTATCACTAGGGGGCCTACAGCGTTCACAATCCATCATTCGGGTCAACCCATCCCTCACTCGTAAGGACTTATGGACCCCAACTAGGCGCTTAATCATCCATTTTTCAAAGCCAAAAAGGACAACAAAACTAACCAAAACTCCCCGATTTTTGAGCCCTACCTTACCACGGGTCCTTATTACTTATATTACTGACGACCGGAGCCGTCCACCCCCACGGGTTCACCCAGGACCCGGATAACCCACTTGAGATACAAAATTTTATTGCTTTCGGCACCTAAAACGGCCTCTAACAGACCTCCTATAAAACTTCCTTTTTCATCGGTAGGCAACCGGCTAGGGCATGGATCTGATCCTGCCCAAGGCCGCCTACTGTTTTCCGTTCAAATGCAATGTCAAATAAATGCTAAAATAACTGTTTTACTTGACGCGCCCGAAGCGCTTGTATATATTGCTACCAATAAAACTTCGCGCCGACCAGCGCGAGGTTTAGGTTGCTTACACCAAAAGCTGTCGTAGTGACCAGAGGGCGCCTTTGCTGATATTTATTGATAGCAGACATCGCAGTTTAAGCTGGCTGACCTTTGTCGGCGATCTTGTTTTCATCTTATTCGGGGCTTCTTTGATATTCTTATCATTTTGTCGATGTTGTAAATGTGGCTGTATCTGTATATTTTTGTCTGGTTTTAGAAGGTAGCACGGTTTGAGAACTTGGGGATATCAGAGGGCTAATGCAAAGGGGCATAAAAGGAGACTACCCGATATAGCGTCGGGACCAATCGAGCAAAGTTTCTGTGTCGTTTGGTGGTTGTCGCCATTAACTTATCTCTTCATGTTCGCACTTCGTTTTTGTTTTTCGTTTAGCTTTCGTTTTACCCAGAGGCTTCTCGCCGAGCAGCAACAGTGGAGAGCCTCACCTGGCCTTTTGGTTTCTTTTGATGGCGCAAGCGCCGCCTTTGCTGGCGTTGGAGTGTCCGAAGGATACTCCACGCGCCCGTAAATGTCGTGCCCCGACAAAATTTCAAAATTGACCAAAATTATTGGCAAACAGTGACCCGCATATATTCTCGACTAATTCCCCGCCCGTCGGACTGTTTTTTCATGTATCTTCTCGTAGGTACAATGGGTACTAGTACCTTTGTTGTTTCTTTTAGAAACTTTAATGTATCACGTTTAACGGGAAAGTTAAATTTGTGGGGAAAAAATTTGCTCGTATGCCAGAGAGAGAGGAGAGCTAAAAATATTTCGAGTCTGGACACAGTCGCGATCACCGTTGCGGGTTTACGGTATCAAGAGATTTTTGGGAATTCCAGTGCGAAGAAAAATTTCCAATTCCGCTTAAAACGGGCATCCCTAAGTCGTGCAGCAACGAATTCTTAACAGAAAGCACAAGGACTCCGTGGCCCCAAGCGGGCTGATCTAGCACGCCATAAGGGCACTGACAGCCTTCCACCCCATTTTAACACTTCACAAGTCATCCGGGACAATTGAGTGAGTTTCCAGCGTAATTTCAGTCGATGGGAGTTTGGAAATTTCTCCAGGCGACGGTGACGCGCGCTGGCTCCAGTAGTAATGAAATTTTTGGCTGGATAGGAATGAAGAGCGGACGTAGTCATTTGCACAAGTTGTACTTTTGCTGTTCCCGATTCCCGCAAACGCTCAACACCCACAGCACCGGGTCCCATTTCCGTGAGAAAAGCCTTAGATAAAGAGTGTCGTGATCGTGTGATACAGATGACTACGGACCTGGAAAATGATAAAACTGGTATTAAGTGCCAGTGGAGCGTGCAAAACGAGGAAGGGACGGAGTCGACCGCGAATATTGGGTTATGGAGCAGTTCAAATATTAGCTTAGGTTGCCTTCCTGTCATTGGGCCGCTGCTCGTGTCAGATTTCAAAGGGAGCTCGCTGTCCTGAAAGCTCACAACGCAACAAAAGCAAGTGTAGGACGTCAACCCTCTAACCGTGCCCCAATAGTGGGATTTTCGTCAGAATTACACTTCTAACCTTGGATAGCGAGAAAGGCCAGCAACGTCGTCGTGTTCTCATGAGACGCGGCATTGGCCTCTTGACCCTGTTCTCGCTGCCAGTTTCTTACTTGTCGCAACCCCATCACTTTCGGATGAAGATTGCAGTACTATCGGGTGGATATGACAGTGTTCGAGGGTGACTCGGCTCAAAGACAAGTGTGCAGCTGAACGCAGGTCGTTCGTAGGGCCCACTGCTCACGAGTATGCCGATAACTATGCGACACGTGATAGGGGAAGTTACGAAAGAAAACTCTGGCTAGCGATTGGCACACGCGGTATTAGGATCAGAGAAATTAAGTTTGTGGGGGATTTTAGGGCAACGAGGGAAAGGTGGGTTAGTCTTAGTGTCTGTGAGCAGGCCTAAGAGTTGACCCTCCCTCAGGAAGAGCTTCATAGTACAAGACACGTGGGCCATTATAGGGGCCAGGCTGAACGCCCTGGTGAATCACCGACCGCTCGCTAAACTAAACAATTTCCTTAGGTTAACTAGCGGTTCGAGAAGCTGGGGTTGTGCGGCATCACCCCAAGGAAAAGCAAGGTACAGCTGGGATCCCTCAGGGCCATAACGGTTCCTAGTACCCACATATATAAGGGAAAATCAGTCCTTTCCCACAATCCCCAAGCCCGCGTTTGCCCAAAAATGGTCGGATTCCGCAAATTTTGGTATTTTTGTGATCCTTGAGATATCACCTGATCATTTTAACCAAAAACGAATTCTTAAAATTTTAATTTTTTTTCGATTTTTTCAGGTCCCGAGAGTCCCCCTTGCGAACCCAAAAAATTTCTTAAAAATGGGATTTTTACGCACCATTCAACGCGACTTGACGAGCTGAGTCGAATATTTTGGCGGGACCTAAAAAATTTTAAAAATTCGTTTTTTGGTTCAAATGATCAGGGGAGGTCTCAAGGATGACAAAAATACCAAAATTTCCGGAATATGACTATTTTTGGGCAAATGCGAGCTGGGTGGAGATAATGGAAAAGAACCGGAAAATCGTGATTTAATCGCGTCCATCGCCTTTCCGATTGTGAATTTGTCACAAGAACCCGGGTGCGCTCCCCTAAGGTGGACTCACGCATATGCCTTTCAGGTTTGCCCAAAGATAGTGACGTCAAATCCATTCCATAGTTAAGCTCTTGGTCTTCGGGAACAAAGCAAAAAGCCAACTTAATTTAAATTCGACAAATTTCTATTATCAAAAATTTTGGAAACTTTACTCGAATTTTCGCGAACGCAAAATATCAAATTTCAATCACATAGCAGTGTGTTTGCGTCGAATTTTAATTAATCAAAAGTGCTCTGTAACAATTTTTATGCGAAATTACAAAATAGGATGGTTGGTAGAAGTTTAGTTTTCGCCTTTGAGCATAAAAGTTTAGCTTTTAACCATTAATAATCGTTACGTAAATATATACATTTTTCAAACCCAAATCCACTCGAAACTTTGATGATTTCGCAACCAACCGTCTCTTCAGTATTTTACTATACCATTCACGAAACATAATTATATATACAAATATACATAAATATCTAGATGAAACGATGACGCCTTGAAACACACCGTGTTAAGCTTAATCACTGGGTCAAGAGAGATGGCTAGTCAAAATTGCAAACTTAGATTCCACATAGTAAAAGCCAAAACCATACACTACAATAATGTATAACAAGCGAATAGTTACTAGGCTTTTCATATGGGTGAATTGTCTTAGGTTTATGTCTAATTTCTATACTAAGGCTAAAAAGCAGCAGAGCCAAGCAGTACCGGCGTGTGTTTGTCAGATATGATATCAAGAACTATTGCATTTATACGGGAGAATAGAAAAAGCT
Organism: Trileptium ribeirensis; assembly: GCA_030248225.1. Lineage (NCBI taxonomy): Eukaryota > Metazoa > Nematoda > Enoplea > Enoplida > Thoracostomopsidae > Trileptium > Trileptium ribeirensis. Next base: position 15,460 of record JASANE010015997.1, on the reverse strand, counting down.
GAAAAAAAACTATAGTAATAAATAATCGCAGTTTCCGCAATAACCAAATTAGAGATAACTAAAATTGGGTGTAAAATTGACCTCTTCTATATATTTAACAAGCTTTGACATTGCACACATTTTGCATCATTATCTGTAGATCACGGGACGTTGAATACGCCTGATCAGACTAATCCCGAGCACGATCGGTGTCCAAATATTATTTCAAGTCCTAGCATCTTCTGGATTCTTGTAGTGAAACAATACATTTCCAACAATTATGCAAAGGCCGTTTTCAAATATGACCAAACTACTGCTCCACAACTGTGCAGCATTTATTATAGGGACACGGCAGCGTCCCTCTGATTTGTTTGGCCCATGTCAACATTAGGGACAGGTCGTTATAACGTTAGAAAAAAACAGCTGAAAGCGTTGGCTTAGGCTTAGTATATGGCTCATATAGGGACTTTAGCTTAGGCTTAGACATACAGTTCTCTGCAATTTCTTGATAAATAACCCTTACTTTCAGGCGGCGTCTCGGTATTGGGGGTGGCGTTTCGGGAGAGTGCATATTGCGGCACCTCGGGGGTGCGCTGCACCGCGGCGGGAAGTAGTTGCAAGGCCTCGGGAAGGGTTTGCGGTACTTCAGGTAGGGTACGGCAACTAGGAAGTGGAGAGGTACGGCGCCTCGGGGGTGCGACGCTTCGCGGAGGAGAGAGTGGCAGGCGAAACCTGTGGGAAGGGTGCACGGAGACTCGACGAAAGGGGGTGCGGCGACTAGGAAGGGGAGGGGTGGAACGCCTTGGGAATTATACAGTTTCCCACCTGAGTATATCATTTTTGCTCAGCGCCAAATTCTGCGCCTAATGCACTGTGGTTGAGGGTAGTACTTTAGTGAGATATTACAATTAGATTTTTAGTAGAAAGACAAGTATGTGTGGTAAAATATTTGTCACCTAACTTGATAAAAAGTACTTAAATATATAACCACGGAAATATGTCTTTTTACTACAGCGTTTACCTGGTACTCAGATAAAAAAAATATTCGTAAAAAGTCGTATTTGCGCACACAGCACTATTTCCGGAGCAGAATGCTTACTTTTATAACATATGCATTTTTTACGAATAACAGTATATTGTACTATTCCAAACCACAAAATCTAATGCAGACAGAGTAGCCACGCTCGTCCGTCTCCCGTCGCCAGATGATTAATGTTGCTAGACAATGTTCAGAAATGACTACAATGTTCAGAAATGACTTAAACGGTATGTTGAGGTCTCATGAGTATAATGAGAATTAACCGGTAAAGACAAATTTGAAAAACGAGAAATTTGAGGTATTTTATACGAGGTTGCCACAGTTAAAAAAAATGGAAATTGCTGATAGGAAAATAACTGTAAATTTGATATCACAAACGGAAAATCCTTAAGTAAAGGGGAAATTAGTCACCGAACGCTGGAAATAACTTATTTATTCGCGTTGCCACAGCTAGGAAATCAGATACACACTTCTATGCAAAATCCTTTCATCGAAAACTACGCATATATATATGGAGTTGCCCAACAAAATAAATTTTTACATGTGTGTTTTCAATTTAGTTGCATTAAGAGTGACAGGGAGATCTATATTTTTGTCATTTTGGAGTCATTTTACATGATTATTCTTAAAAACGATGTATTATATCCGTGAAATTTGAAATGGGAAATTGGCAGTCAAAAAAGTGTCACAACCCTGTTTACCATGGAACACGGGTATTTCACCAACATAGTCCAGAAAACCGTTGGACTGTTGCGTAAATGCCAGAACAACTAACACGTTCTGAACTAAAAGGTAAATATCTGAAAAATTCTAAGTATATATACTAAAGTTTCATTGACTAGCTTGTGTCTGTGTCTTATAAATAATTGTTTAGAGCATTATTAAATCCCAGTGTAAAATAGTAACTTTGGTAAAAAGTCGTATTTGTGTTCTACTTGGGATATTGGTAAAGCTATACGATATTTCACTTCGAGCCATTTACAAAACTGTTTGACATTCTAGCCGTTAATGAAGAAAGTAATATTGCGACAGACTTGTAATTTTCAAAATTAATTTAATTTAATTTTCTCGTTTTTCGCAAAAGCATAATCTCTGTGGAAAGGACTTTTTACCATAACACGGCAATTATATAACAACGATGTGCAGCAGCAAAATTAACAGACGACTGTAAGACATGGGTTCATTATTCAGAAAATGAGCATTAGTATTGAAATAGAATTGAAAGAAAATCAATGTTTAAAAATTTTGTTTTATAAGCGAGTTGCATCCGCGAAAGTAAAATTCTTTAAGTTGTCCTTTCTGAGTAAGCCGAATTCTCTAACTTGTCTTTTACAAGAAAAATGAATGACTGCATCCCAATATAGAGTCCCTAACCGCCTCCTCTGATTTTAGCAGAAAAGGCAATTCGCTGAAAAACTCTTAGATGAACCAACATACTATAACAAACTCGACAGACGAATCACTATTTAAAATATAATAATTTTAACTTCCGAACAGTACTACAGAAATTGTGCAACTGAAAAATTGGTATATATACAGTTCGTGAATAAATATGGTATGACAAGCAATAAACGACTATAGTGGTACAACTGATCGGAGGATAATACTGATCAATTTTACAAGCGTGATAACCATACCCCAAATATTAGCATAGCACACCGGTTTTACATTAAATAAACTTACATTTAAAATGTAACTATTAAGTCCGTGTTCAAGTCGATCTGATTTCGGCTCACACTGTGTTCAATGCGATCTGACCAAACTCTAAACTATTTTCTATTTCGCACTGGATCATCCGGCACGGATACGATAAAATTTTCCATGCTTCGCCATGTTTGTACACCTCTGTAACTAGGGGTCAGAGACAAGGCCAGCTCTGACTAATTAAACAAAGGAGAGGCCGTAGTAAAGACCATCAATTTTGCAAATACTTAATCTTTTTGAAAAATTAATCAAAATTTTAGCAAAAAATTGGGGGAAATCGGTACAATTTCAGCAAAGGCCCTGAGAAATCAGACAAAATCCTTACAACAATTTTCGAAATTAGGCAGAGTTTTAGCAGAAATTGGGGAAAAATATGGACAAGCAAAAGTTATGATGATAAAAATGAAAGCTTTATGGGCCTGAAGATGGAAATATATCTTTTATTACGCAGGGTCAATGAAGTGTCTTTTAGTGGTCACGCAGCGCAGTGATTTTTTCAAAGTCGAAGGTGAGCAAATGGGAGGGCATTTTTCAATTTTGGTGGCAATTTCAAAAAGTCACTGTTGTAGCAATTTTTAACGTTTACATAATTTTAGTATATATAATTGCTATCTTCGGAGTAGGATTTCTGAAAAAATACTCTAAAAATATTTTTATGAAAGGTGGGCGGTTTTACCTCGCGGAAGAGACAATAATTGCCAGCGTGCACTGAGCTAGGTTTGTCAAATACTTTGTCTGAAGGCATGAACTGTTATAGCATGTTTTTGTTAGGTAGAGTGGCAAAATTCCAGGCAATTTGGAGAAGCTAGTATGTGGGTCGAATCTTCTTGTTTTTTGTACCGATACTGGATTACAAGTACCATGGTTTCTCTAATATACAAAATATATGGAGTTCCAGACCTGCATGACCCTGCATTAGAAACTGGGGCAGCTGAAATTATATGGGGTGATTCGCAGAGTGTATCTGGTTTAAGGTACTGTTGGGAGAAAGTTCTATTTTGAGTACCACAGGAAAAAATTTTGGGCATTTTTAGACAAATATGTATAGCCATATTTGTTAGTCCAACAGAGGAAAATCCGTTAATATTTTACCCGAAAAAATGGAAAATTTATCTTGGTAAAGTGTTCTGCATCGAAACCGCAAAATTTTTTTAGCTGGTGGTAAGAATATACTTGAGACAATTGGTGGGCATTTTAAATTTTTTAGGACAAATTCTAATTAAAATTGGCATTTGTTTTCAAAAATGAGCAAAAAATCCCTAATGGAGTCAACCCTACTCTTCCCCTTATGAAAAAAAACCCGGCTATACTAGATACGATGCCGTGGGCACACTATATATGCATACACGTGCAAATCGGATCGGTTCTGAAGCAATGAACACTTCTTAACTTTGGCAGAACTAAAATAATTAGAAATATTGCTGTACGATTCCACTGACCACCATTTTATTGAAACGTGAAACTGAATACAAACATTGTTATAAAGTACTAAACCTGCAATCGACTTATTCGAGTACTTTGGATTTCAGCAACACTATCTCTGCTTGCCTTCAAGGCGCTCATAATAGAAATATAGCACTCGCCAGAAATCAATGCTGTTCGTCCAATGTTCGCTTGAAATCCGAAAAAATTCAAATTTGTTTCGAGTTTTGTACAAAAGTTTTAGCACGCCTTATTAATTTTTTACGAGACGAAACATAAGTTATGCCTCAGAAAAGCGATCGTCATATGTAATTAATCTACGTGCTAAGTTTCGAGATTCACAATAACCACAATTTATATTAATTTGTTTTAATTTAATAGTTAGTGTCGTCAAAAATTCATTCATTTTAAATTTTGGTAACCATACCACTTTGGTACACATTTCATTTCCCTTTGAAATTCGTTAGAATCAGTTGCGAACGTCTCTAGGGAACCAAGCAATGTCATTTTTCCGAAGGGTACCTCACACTTAAAGGCTAAAATTGCTTTTAGACGCCTTGACGTATTGGAAACTTAGCTATTGTAAACAGTGTGACAATAGGTACAGTACTCGCCAGAAATGAGCGCTGTTCCTTCGATGTTCGCTCAAACTTCGTTCGATAAATTAGAATTTTGTTCCAAATTTTGGAGCGTTTTAAATTTGTTCGAGTGTTTTCGAGAATAAATAAATTAGCGCGATTTCGTGGAGTTCGAAAGATGACCTTCATTTCTGGCGAACATTGTATGTATGCAGTTGCAGTACATATATGCCATCAATGTGACTACACTGTAAATGCACCGACTCCTGCTTTTACAGCACCGCCGCCTATAACAAGAGCTATTTTCTTTTTAAATTCTTCAATTTCGCTCTTCAAAAATTCGACCATTTGTGCTTCGGAAGCGTTCGGATTTTTTCGAACAAATTCAGCCACATTTGCCGTGGTGTGAGCGTGAATCGCGTCCACCGAATGATCTTTCAGGCAGAGATCGTAGCCGCTTTTTGCCACTTTTAGCGCAGTAATCGAACGATAAAGTCGAGCCGAGTCGTCGTTTAGTGGACAATCGGACGAATAAAGCGTTTTCAGCAGCGCCACTTGCTGTGCAAATTCGATATTTTCATCGCTTAATAGTTTTTCCATAATATTAATTTTAAATAGTATTGCTGCTATAGAATTGCAAGCTTGAAATTTTAATATCGGTTAGCGATAATTATAAGTTTTAATATTGTTATATTAATTTTTCCTTAATATTATAATATTGCTAATTAACAGGATTAGCTGAAACTATATTGATACTGCCTCGTACATAAAGTAAAAATGTTACACATGATATTGTTTTACGCTAGGCAATATCCCTTGTTTTATAAAATAAAATGTTATCCATAATACAGAAAACTACGATTAAATGAGTGCATACAACTGGCCTGCCTACAGAAAGGCCTCCAATAATTTTCGACTTCCACAAGTCAATTCTCATCAACCCAGGTATTTTGAGGTGACATCAAAAATAATTGTCCTGATAAAAACGGTTATAACAAAACCCAGTGACACTTTTTATATTTCGGTTATCACGCCTGGATTTACCCAGCAAACAATAATTTTATATTTTTAACCTATCTCTGTGCACAACTTACCGTTTGCAATTTTTAGGCGCTATGAACCGTTGACATCTACAAACTTATGTATGTATATTGGGCATTGCATTACCTATTGTATGAAAACAATAACTTCTTCAAACATCCACACTACGAGAGTACATTAAATTTAATTTTTCATTACTAAATAAAACTACTACCTTGTAGGATAGGATATCCTGTTGCTTGGTTGCTGAAGTAATGCAAGGATTTATTACGACAATACAAAAATTCAGGATTGGATGTCCCGATACCGTAGGTTTTTACAGCAGGTGCATAATACTAAAATCATGTAACTGTATATATATGTTTACTTTTAAAAGAGCAGAGAATAAAAATGTTTTATCACAATCAGATAGATATAGTGTTCGCTAGAAATGACTGTCACCTTTCGAACGAACGAATATCTAACAGAAATCGAACAACTTTAAAAAAATCGCATTAAAATTACGAACACATTGGAACAATATTGTTAATTTATTGAACGAACATAACAGCACTCATTTTCTTAGAACCAACATAGGAACAAATTGATTATATGAACGCAAGAATGTGCCCATTACACGATCCCACCTTACTTTGTTTAGAACTTGCTGCATTCCACCTATTTTCTTGATACCGTGAAGGTGTAAACCGGTAAGATCCGTTATGACGATGACCATGTTAAAAGATCTCTAAGTTCAGTAACACCGCTACAGTTCAGAGCAACCGTTCTGAGTTTCTTCTGTAGTACAGGTCTCATAGAGACAGCGCTGAGTCATTCCAAGCTTAAAGAGATGGTCATTCACAAGATTATGTGCAGTGAGCAGCGAAATAACCGATCTCAGTCTAGGTTTCAGCTTGCATAGGTAGCTCTGCCAGGATTTGCCACACGCTGGATACACGGCTATCAGCTGTCTACAGTCACCTGTGGGTTCCCACTGATTGCGAGATAGCTAGAAGACCATTTTAATATTTCAGATCTGGCGAACCAAGAAACGACTGGAAGACAAGATTCAGGGTTTACAAAGTTGCTTAGTTGTTGCAACGCACGAAGATATTAGTTTAGAGCTGTAAAATACGTGGTCCTAGGGGTGTTTACTCCAACCGTAGATTACAAACAAACTACGACAATTTTAACACAAAATTCTCCACAGATATCCAATGCTGCTTTAGTAGCTTATTCGTAAAGCGTTAATGCGTGACCACTTATAAGGCAGATATTTTATTTCACACACTACAACCAATTATAAATTTTACACACATTAAACACATAAACGGCTGAACCGTACTCACCTTAACTGCGCAGCTTCTGAGACCGACTGATGCCTTGATCTAACTGCGCACCACTTAAATACCCGAACTACAAGCGTTACTTCCAATTTTCCCCTATAGGTTTCTCTAAGTGTTCCAAATTACGTATTAAACTTTCCAAGTTTTACTCTGGTTCCACTACCGCAATATTCCCTCTTTAACCTGAATTTGTGAATTTCAGTCGTTGATGAATAACTTTTATGATTTTCCCCGTATTCTTAAGTATGAACAAATTTTAAGGTTTTATTCGAAAATCCAGCAGATACACATACTCATATCCGCTAATGTGGGCCAAATGCTTAAGACATCCAACCCTTACAATCAAATCCAATATATTTCCAACTTACAGCCTAGATTCACATAAAACTCTCGTATTCCTGTTTTAACTGTAAAGCTCTCCAGAAATTAGCTATGTCTTAAAATGCTCCTGCAAACTATATAAAATTTTCAATATGTAATAGTAGATATATATATATATATTCCAGCACATCATACATGTACGAGTTTATATCAACACACATACATACATGATACAGAACATATATACATTGTTTCGATACACGATAAATTCATAAAAATATTAATATATGTTCACACTTCTAGTATAGATAAATACGCATGCATAAACATGAACATACAACACCTACAACATACGACCATTACACATAATATACAATCACTGCATGGCACAAATGGTAAACAACAAACAAATAAGGGAAACAAATTAGTTCATACGAAGTGAAGTTAAGGGTGTTGGCCCGTCGTATTTGAGGTTCACGACTCAATACGTCCCCCGGCTTCACATGAGGGAATTTGTTTCCCAAGGCAATACATCGTTACAGAGCTGACTGTTAGGGCTGATAGTGCCAAGACTGCAGCGTTGCTATCAGAATTGATGCATGTTTTCATTTCTTTGCTTTCAGGACTCGAAGTTTCTCTTGCTCGTCGTCGATTCCATCTTGGGCTAGCGCTTTCTCAAGTTTTTTTGGAATTTCTCGAAGCTACTGTCGCCTTTGTACGATTGTAAATTTCGAACGGTCATTTTGCATCTTGACCAATTGCTTGTTGTGTTGTGTTCGATGCTTGCAGCGTTTGTTTAGTCGCCACATTGATAATGGCTTCGATCAATTGTTGTTTCATCGTCATTAGTCATTGTTTTGTCGCCCTTGATTATTGGTTTGGTTCGTTGTCGAGTCGCTTTTTGCGGTTAATTGTGTCGACATATGTACGGTGTTGCCGTTGCTAACGGTATTCCAGGATTGATCATCGAGTTGCTCCCCGCGACTGATATTTGATTGTATTGAGGGACCGATGGTGATGCACCGCAATATCCATACGCATCGTTTGGTATTGCACCGGTTGCTATGTTTTGGACTTGGTTCCATTTGCTCATCCTTTGAAACGCTCCACGAGTCGTTGTTACGTATGGCACTTGTGTATGGTTCCATGTATTCGTCGCTTTAATTGTAATATCGTTTGTTGTCACCGTTTGGAACACTTCGCGACTCGTTGTTACACATGGGATTTGCACTTGATTTAGCATATGCGTGGTTTGATTTGCACCGAAATGTGTTGTCGCTTGAGAATCTCGTACTCGGTTCTCTACATTCGCCGTTTGACTTGCACCGGTTCGTTCTTTATTTGCACTGAATCGGTCTTGATTTGTACCTCGGCGTGTTTGGTTTGCAGCGAACTAGGTTTGATTTACACTCGGTTGGCCCTTTCACACTCCGTAACTCATTATTTAAGCTCTCAGAAACCAAATGAGATCGATATAAGAACTCTTATAAGTAAGTCTCTAAGAATTGTTTGCGTCAATTTCCTAAATATGGCAATAAAAACAAGACCCGATGCGTATACCACGCTCTTGACTCCAAAAGCGAACTTTAAACAAATAAGCCTGTAAGCCGTTGGTAAACAATAACATAAACCTTCTATGCTACTTCAGTTACGCGGCAATACAATCCGGAAACTCAACGTATATACAAGCAAGTATTAGCTACGTCATCTCAGGTAATAATTAAAACAACAATAATATAAATTTAGTAAACATCAAAAGCCTGTCAATCCGCAAAACCCACGAGATCAAAACAAAACTGAAACTCTCTAACCCTCCAACTAACTGAAAACTAAAAATAAAACTTAAGCATACATTAGCTAGTAACTGAAACGACTTCATTTTATGCAAATTAGGTACCTAAGTGAAATAAACAAAATTTAAGATTTTAAGAGAACTAAAAACTGGGGACATATATGATAAAGGATTCGGTGAAAAATAATTTTTGAAACCAAAAATTGAAAAAATTAAACCCTGGGATCGCTGGTAGCCTACTAGACCCCCGACATGCCCGGTTGTCAGTCTAGTATCTGCCACTGATGCCATTCTTTTTGTCAAAAACGAAATAGGGGAGTGCTCTCCAGAGGCTAACGGGGTACCTTTAAAGTGGTGAACCCCTGCACACCACGGACCGAAGTCCTTAACTTTATTTCTCAAGCCCGTGTCAACGTCATGTTTTATCATTGCCGGTTACCTTCTCTTCTGTTCTTTACATTCAATTACCATTCACTCCTTCGCCGTCATAGCGCCTACCACTGACGCTACCAATTCCCAATTTGTTTTCTTCTATTAACCGGTCCCTTTATTCCGTCAAGACTATTTCAGTCATTTCTATCCCTCTTTTTTTCTTCTTTCAAATTCCTTCCCCATTTACTCTTCTTTCTTTGTCACGGGGTGTTTCTTCGATCTTGTGGGGTTCCCCCAAACATAAAAATAAATGCCTGCAAAAATATATTAGACAATGATATGGTTAATATGAAATAATAAATTACTAAATACAACACTATAAGGCACTATTTTGAAAGTTCTATTGATGACTTTCTTATTTGGTTCTGGAACTGATTTCTTCTGATTTGACAAGGTTAATTTTCTTTGGTCGCATTACCTATTATTAAGTAATATTAGGTCGTCTTTTTCGATCATTACTAATTCAGATCCATTTTGAGGCTACCGATTGTTCTTCGGGTCGACGAGTCTCGACGTCGTGGGGTTAATATTGTTCAACGGTTTTGTATTGTACCGGTTGTTGCGGGTCATATTAATCTGTCCTCATTCGACTCTATTCGTTAATGGGTTCGTGGTTGCACCGATTCATTATCTTAGTCATTGTCATTGTCGTTATTCTTTAGTCGTTGTCATCTACCAACTCTTTTGGTCACGTAGATTGGTTCGATTTGAATCAATTCTTAGATTAATTTGATGGCCTATTGTCACACCGATTGAACTGTTTGAAATCGGTTCTTTTTCAATGATCGTTTTCGATTGATTGATCTACATTGATTCTTTTTCCACTTGAATCCGTTCTTTGTTCCAATTCTGTTCGTTCCATTATCGGGGCCATTATCGATTCTTTTGTGCTTGTCTTATAATTTTGATTATAGAAAGACATGGATTCGGAAGTTTCCAGTTTCCCGAATGGCTGACACCAGTTCCTTCCTCCTCTATTATTGCCTTCCTGAGACTCGGCGAGGAAGCATACGCCCGATTGGCTCGTCATTTCCTCCACCTCATCGTGTTGTTATAGTTGTTCATTTTTAACACCGCTTGTTGGACTATTCTTTTGATTCCCGATTGTGGGCTTGAGTTTGTTTCGTTCACTGGTTGTAAGTTCTTTGAGACCCCCGATTATAGATTTGAGTTCAGTGCGATCACCGATTGTTGTACCAATTTTCTGATCACCGAATGTTAATGTAAGTCTTTTTCGTTCACCGATTGTACGATCGTTCTTTGGTTCCCCGATTGTTGGTTTGTTCTTCACGGTTTCCAGCGTATTTAGGAACCAGTTGCTCGGCTGAATTATTCTGAATTATAATCTTGTCGTTCCGTTGCGATTTGTTTTCTCGACAGTTTTTTCCACACTTCGTTTGTGCTTCATTTAGTGCTTTTCCTTCCATATTCTTTCTTTTTTGCGATAATTTCTTCCATTCTCTCTATCTTTTCACTAAAGAAATTTTGAATTGCTCCCATTTCAGCTAACACATGTTGTCTTGGTAGATCAATACCCGGTTCATATATTTCGAATTTCTTTGCACGATCGGTTAAAACATCGGCCAACTTCTGGTTAATCTGCTCATTTTTGATTTTCTTTGTAATCGCGCGTTCGATCGGTTGCCATAGTGCTCGGTCTATTCGTTTATGTTTTTGATGTGTCCACTTTTCTTGTTTTTCTTTTCTCGTAATCTTTTTGGGCTTGTTGTTTCTTCCCTTTCGTGGTTTCCCGTATACTTCCTTTTTTGTCCACAAAATCTCGTTTCGACCACGTCATCGTACCACTGACGAATTTTTGTTTCTGCTCAGTCTCCGTTCTTGCCACAGTGTTCATAACGAATCAGTACTTTGCTGCTTTTTCCTAGCATCTTTCAGTGAGCGATTTGGGTTTCCGTAACCGTGGCGTTATATTTTGACTTGAGGCTTGTTCCATATTTTGCGGATTTCTTTGTCTAATCTCAGCTGTTTTTGTATTAGAGTTCTATCATATTGGAAGCGTAGACTCACGTTCTGTAGACTTTCTGTTGACTCCCGCTGAGAATATCTTGGTCGACTGCATTTCGCGTTTTGTGGCTCGTTCTTTAGAGACCTTGAGTGTCTTTTCGCACTTTGTTCTTTTCTAGGTCTTTGTCTTGATGTGGTTTTGCTAATTCTTTTTGTTGTTGGAGGTTCTCTCTTTGCGTTAATGGCTTGAAGGCTCCGTGAAATCCTACGCTTGATCTGTTCCCTTGTTTTTCCAACATTTTTAATACTTTCGCAAATGGCAACTCTAATTTGTCACTGATTTCATCAAAGACTGACGCATTAGTTAATATCGTTTCCTCTTTCGGAACATTCGCACTATCTGTTGATTCTAGCCAATTTCTTGTGTTGGTCCTTCGAACCTGCCGCCGCTAACGTTTCCCAAAAGTCATCTGCCGCCGCTAATGTTTCCAAGAAATCATCTTTCCGCTTTGCGTGTTCTTGTACTTCTGCCTTCATTACCTGTTGTTGCTTTTCTCGTAATGCGACTTGCCCATATGTCTTCGATCTTGGCTGGTTTTTAAGTGTTCATTCTTTGCTCCACTCCGCTCGATATCTTTGGTTGACTGTTCATTCTTTCATTATGTGCATTCGATCGACCTGGTACCGTTCTATATCGGCTTTGATTTTGTTGTTGATTCTCGGTTCGCATTTCTGTTGCGTTTTGTTCCGCATTCACTGTGAAGCCTTGTTCTGTTCCATGGTCCAATTTCCCGGAATTGCCGCACCTTGGTATTGTTTGATTCGTCAACTTTGCTGCTTTTGCTGTTGTTGGTTTGCCACCGATATTGACATTTTCTTTGCTGTTGTGGCCAATTCGTTTGCGGTTTTTGCGATTGCGTTGATTGCTGCGGTACTTGCACCGAGTACATCGCATGCGGCGTTGCTTGTTGCAATGTCATTGGTCCATGGTATGGTTGTACCAGTTGCTGAAAACTCATACCGTTCTGTGGTTGTATCACTGTCGTGAATTTAATGTGCATCCTAGTTTACCACATAGTAATCCGATATCAGTTTTATGTAATATAATTTCTTCATGTAATATATTTCTTCCTGTAATATAGTTTTCTTCGTGTAATACAGTTTCTTCGCGTAATTATGTTTCTGTTCCATCAAATATTCGTAGTGTTAGCGTGTCTGAGATCAGTTGTGAAGTCCCTGAACGCGGTCTTATTAGCAGTGGTGATTCTGATGGTGGTAATCGTGATTATTTTTTAATGGTATTATTACTAATGTTCAGTCTCTTATTCCAAAAATAGATAATCTTTTATTCACGTTCAAAACAAATCCATCTTTTATTCTGGTGACAGAGACGTGGTGCCATGGCTTGGTATTAAATTCGGAGATATCACTTCCTGGTTATGTAATATACAGATCAGAGAGGCCTACTCGAGGCGGAGGGATTGTAATTTACGTAAGGAACGATGTCCAATCGCGACCCTCACGATTAGATACATCATCTTATCCCGACCGCGTGTGCTGTGAAATATTTACTTCTGACACCCAGCAACCCTTATTACCGTTTTGTGCTTACCGTTCGCCGAATAACAGTTTGACTACAAAAAAGACTGTTTAGTTTAATCACTTCAACTAGTGGACTTTATTCTCGTATTATACTAGGTGGTGACTTCAACTACAAGGACATTGATTGTATCAATATGCAGTGGCCTGCTTATTGTGACGGCTTTATGAATTCTGTCTTTGATTGTAACTTGACTCAATACGTTCATGTCCCTACTCGCGGTATCAATATTCTTGATTTACTCTTTTGCAATGATAACAGCCTCATTTGCGACACCAACATAATTGAACCCATTGGCTGCACTGATCATGCTACTGTATCCTTCAAAGTGCAGGGGCTTGCTCGTAGACATCGTCTTGTTGGCGGCTACTGCTGGAGTCAGTGTGATTGGCGAACCGTGTGTAACTATTTATCTCAAAATTTGTTCACATTTGAGCCACCAACTGTAGAACGCGGCTGGCTCACTCTGAAAACTTTGGTGCACCAAGCAACTGCATTATTCTGTCCGAAATGACGCCGATCCTATCAACGGTCACGACCTGCATGGGCGGATTATAAAGCATGGTCTGCTATAAAACGCCAGAAAAATGCACATCGTGCGTTTACGCGTAATCGTAATGCTACAACATGGGCTAGGTATCGCCAAATTACTGTACTCTGCGACCATGAAGTTAAAATGAGTTGTGTACGTTATCAACAGAAGCTAGCAAATAAACATAGCAGTAACCCGAAGGCGTTTTGGGATTATACTAAATTCAAACTTAAGTCCCATGTAGTGCCGGACCATTGACGGATATTGATGGTGATGTAATTGATGACTACATGGAGACTGTAAATGTTTTCAACCATCATTTTGCTGAAATTTTCAACAGGGCATCTTACGCGCGTAAAACTATAGTGTCCAAGACAACCACTGTGATTGATGACATCGATTTCTCTATTAGTAACGTTTATAACATACTTATCAAGCGAAAATCGACTTTATCGCCTTGACCTGATGAAATCCCGAATCGTCTATTGGTTAAATGCGCTGCTGTCCTGGCGCCTGCATTATATAAGCTGTTTCGCCTATCTCTGGATGCTGGTATGTTACCAAACGACTGGCTAACAGCTAACGTCGTTCCTATTTACAAGAAAGGACCACGACAAAATCATAATAATTATCGCCCTATCAGCCTGACGTCTTCATTCTGTAAAGTACTTGAGAAACTTGCGCAGCGCGCATTATTCCAGCACATTCATCAACATCGACTGCTCTACTCAACACAATACGGATTTATCAAATGCAAAACAACATTGCTAGAACTTCTAGACTTTTGCAATTTTGTGATTTCCTGCATTGACTCTGATGACTCTGTTGATGTTTGCTACCTTGATATAGGCAAGGCCTTTGATTCAGTTAACCATCAATGTTGTTGGATACGTTTGGTAGCTATGGTATTTCCGGGCTACTTCATAATTGGCTGTCAGCGTTCCTAATTAACCGTGTACAACGGGTAACGATAGAGGGTGTTATATCTGATTGCGTCAGTGTTATAAGCGGAGTACCCCAGGGATCGGTGCTCGGACCGCTGTTGTTTTTGTTCATAATTGATAACATGGATACTTATTGTTCATGTTTTATTGCAAAATTCGCAGATGACGCTCGACTTGCTAGACGAATCAATAGTCGCTATCCCGTATATGATAGTCATTTTCTTCAAAACGACATTAACGGTATGTCTAATTATGGCGTTGATAACCTAATCACATTTGCTGATGATAAATGTGAAATACTCCACATTGGTCGTAACAATCCAGAATTCGGCTATAGTTTTCAGGGCCGTGACCTTGTTTCCATCGAGTCGGTGAATGATCTAGGAGTTATTATATCGAGAAATCTGAAGTCATCTTCATATTATGCCCATGTTGCATCTAAAGCGGAGGTTTTCCACGCCATCAGACGTTGTTTCAAACCTCTTTCTAAACAAGTATTTCTACCTCTGTATAAATCATTCGTGCGATCACGACTTGAATATGCTACACCAGATTGGTCGCCCTACATGATCAGAGATTTACACTTATTAGAACGAGTTCAGCGTCGGGCTACTAAGCAGGTAATGGGCCTTTATAATTTGTCCTACGAAGCTCGCATGGAATTTCTCGGATTACAGCGACTATCAACGAGACGACGCCGCCAAGATGTTATTCTGGTATACAAGATGCTAAACGGATATTTCAATTATGTCTGGACATCGCTGTTTGACTGGGCATTTGACGAAC